>JALLOS010000764.1:0-10267 GCA_036939435.1 Stephanodiscus minutulus
CTGAAGAGTAAGTAGAATTCGGTTCTTCTCAAGTGCTGATTTATAAAGAAGGCGACTGAGCTCGATAAAGTCTTTGTTCATGCCACGCAGAAATCCATCAACGACAGAGTGTATCTCTGGCAGCGGCAGTATCTGGTAAGCAGAAGACGCCACCTCGCGCGAACGAAGAGACTCTGGAATGAATATGGGTTCAGTGGGATTCAAATACATAGGTTTACGCGACTGGGGGTTGAAAACAACTGGTTGCAACTGCCTGGTTTGTGTAAAGAGTGTCGGTTGTGCCAGTTGCAGAACTACAAGCATTGCAACCACCGAACAAACCAAACACCCCGCAGATGATTTGACCATGATAGGCGAGTTATGCAATGGACGTTGACTGACAATCGATGCCTCGTGCAGGTTGGGTGTATGGCGTAGGTAATGCCGCTGCTACAATCGGCAATTGTGGACGTCCTAGCGTCTATTTTACCATAACCTAGGTTTAGGTACAAAATACGTATTCCTACACGTAGGGTGGGTTCAAAATCTGAACCTATGTGTGGTATTTTTACTAGTTTCTACGAGAGCTACGGATTCTGGTACAAAATATTAGTATGTCATACCTTCCGGATTTGAGTTCAGATTTTGCACCCTACCTTTTTCGGCGCCCTAATTCATGTAGGAATTCAGTACAACTACAATCGTGACAATAGTGGTGGGAAAGTTGATGGGGCATGACCTCGCCAATAACCAGATGCCTCCCGCCAAGCAAACAAAAAGAACAAAATAAAAATACCCCCCTCCGCCCTCACTCCAAGCTACTGGGCTGTCGAGGAGGTCGCGGCAGCGATCGGGGGGGGGGGTCGCTCGAACTACAACGACGATGAGGAGAAGGGGGTATACGAGGCGTCCCTGTCGCGGACGGTATCGATATTGGTCGCGCACTTCACGTCGCGGCCGGGCAGTTTGTTGCCCTGGCAGCTCTGAAACGCCGCCTGGTCGATAGCCAGGCACGCCGATTCCTTCCCTCCCTCCGCTCGACGACGATTGTCGCATCGACTGCGACCGCGGCGGGAGGATACGAAGGACAACGTGGCAATCTGCCTACCCGGGGCAAAGAACGGGCGATCGACGACGTCGACGTGGGACCTCCGGGGGAACGGCATCGCGATCGCGTCCGCACGACGGAGGGGGCCGGCGACGCGGACGGCGACAACGAAGACATCGGCAAAGCGCTGTCCGCGAACACTGATGTCGCTCTGGACCTGATAGCGCTGCGCGCCAAAGCGTGCCATCTGGCTTAGCCGGCCTTACAGCTTCATGAAAAGGGGGACACTGGACGATGTGCCAAGGAGGGCAAGTCGGGTGGCACACAGTATCCTGTGTGTCGGTCTTGTATAGGATCGAGGGCACTCAGCACTCGTCCTTTGGGGTAGCTACCTTGTTTACTGCAAGACATCAAGAATGCAAATGAGTTTGCACTATTTACCTGGGGTATTTCTAGTATTTACATCGGGGAGCTTCTGTTTAAATCTGGTTTAGAATTTGGAAAGGAGTTTCGTATTTTTGGATTGGCTTTCAGACAAGTCTAGCGGGACTTCTGAATTTTGGGAAGCGAGTAGAGCCAAAAATTTGGAGCCTAGCGTTTTGGTTTCTCTTTTTTTTTTAATACGGGAGCTACAAGCGGAATTGGTTGTGAAGAAGGAGAAACCCCATTTATGGTTTGTGAACAACAATTGGTGCCCAACGTATTGGCTCTCATATTCAAATATTGAGAAGCTACGTTAGGAACCGGTAGAATGAAGTTTCAGCAATTCCCAACAGATTTGGAAAAGACCGGGATTTGAAATACTCACTTTTTGAACCACCCAACTCGATCGACGACGGCGCAGGGAACAAGCTCACTTCCGCAGATTTTTGGATAGCGGAAAGAGCAAAGAGCAACAGCCGTTCTTGTTGTCGTCGATATCACTGAGGAGAGATTTCAAAAGGGAGACCTTCGCATCTGCGATAATCTGGCGCAGGGCATTGTCACCAGTGGCTTGGCGTTCATGAGGGAAAATTGGCAATATTCGTTGGGGGGGGGGTGGTGTGATCGCCTTCATTTTTCGACCGGGCGGTCTAAATCGAATGCTCCGCCCGGTCTCCAGCACGGAAAACATGACAATCAAACGTAGGACGACGGGGTTCATGCTGAAACGGCTGGGGGATGGTATGGCGGCTTCATTTATATAGGGGTGTTTTTGGATTAATTTTTAGGTTGGGGGGGGTAAGAGAGGTCGCCATTTGCGACCGGGCGGACGAATTAGATCACACCGCCCGGTCGCCAACCTCTACCACACTACAATCAACCAGTGTACGCGGGGGCGGGGGCGGGGGATGGCGTGGCGGCTTCGTTTTTCTAAGGGGATTTGGATTAATTTTTCAGCGGGGGAGGGGTAACACGCAGTTCTGACGCGGCGGCACGCAACCTCTTACCCTCCGCCATCATATGCTTCGAGGCAGCAACGAGGCCACTCTTCCTGCACGCGATAGCACACGCGCATCTTCCCACCGTCGCCACCGGAATGGATGACGCGAGGCATCATGGGAGGGCTTGGAAGTAAGATGTGAGATGGAAGTTAGGTGGGATGTACGATGTGCGCCAAATTTTATTTCTCCCTCACGGGATTTTTGATTCCTACGTGAGCTTAATACGAAATAAAATATTTGTTGGTACCTTACGCAGAATATCGAATCTGACCAATTTAGCTGTCACATCCTGGGCCTTTAGCTGGTTCTTATCCCCCGGTCTCTACGGTAGATACCTACACAGTCCTACGTCATCGCCAGTAGTATCTCCGGCACCTTTTGTGTTTTTCAATAACATAGCGGTCTCAATAGATCTAGCTGCACCAGATCACCTTTGAGTCTCCCCCGCATCGCCATGTCCGCGCCCGTAGTAACGATCGTCCACTGCTGGTCCTCGCCCAGATCCCGATCGACGGCCCTCCTCTACTCCTTCGAATCGCGCGGCGACGACACCGTCGCGATCGACGAATCCCTGTACCGCCGGTGGCTGCGAGAGAAGATCGGCGCCTCGTGCGGAAACGGCGGCGGTGGCGGGGGGGGTGGGGGCGACTGCGCCGTGGTGACGAGGCCGTACGCCGAGGCCCTCCTGCGGTGCTCGCCTCCCGACGAAGACGTCAACAGGGGAGACGACGACGACGACTCGTGGAGGTGGGAGCGGGAGAGGAAGTCTTCCGACGAGCGCGTGTACGATGCCGTTCGGTCCCTCGTGATCGGTGGGGGGGGGGAGGGCGGAGGTGGAGACGGAGACCGCGGTGGCGGCGGCGTCGTCTTCCTCAAGCAGATGGCGAAATTCTCCCACCTTTTCGACTTCGACGCCAACTGGGAGAAGAAGACAGGCGGTGATGAATGCGACATGACGAAGAACGAATGGAGGGAGAAATGCTCGCAGCTACTACTCGATGCTCCCGGCGGCGAATGGGAGATACACCACCGCCACCTCCTGCTGATACGCGATCCAATGAGCGTCCTGTCGAGCTGGATGGGCAAGTCTGGGTCCGTGCACGGGAACAATCCGCATCCGGACGAGGTTGGCATTACGCAGCTCTCCGACGTTCACTCGAGGGTATTGGGTTCTTCCATGAACCGTCGCGGGGACGCCGACGGGGGGGTAGGGGGAGAGGATAACAACAACCTCGTCGTGATCGACTCGGACGATCTGGCATCGAATCCCCGCGTATCGCTACGCGAGATCTGCGACGCTTTCGGTATCGAATATAGAGATTCGATGCTCAATTGGAGTAGGGGCCCGCACGCATGCGACGGTCCTTGGGGTGCGTAACAGCGTGACCTCTCTTCTTCGTTGGAGAATGCAATACATATTATCGATTCGTCTTTGTTAATTTGATCAAACCTATCTACTCTCATCGTGTTATTAAGCCAAGTGGTGGTACCACGACGTATGGGAGAGCGACGGATGGGACGTCGCGGAGGAAGATGATTCGAAAGACGACGACGACGCCGCCGCCGCCGGTGCCACGGGGATCGACCACCCCCGGACGCAGAAATACCGCACCGTCCCGCCGTCCCTCCTGCCGGCGCTGCGCATGTCGATCCCTTCGTACGAATTCCTCCGAACGCTCACCCCCGCGTACATGAAGCGCAGGGCTTTGTCGACGCCGCCGTCCGGGAGGATGTACGAGGACCCCCGGAACGAGCACGCGTTCGTGTTCGTGGGCGCGAGGGGGACGAGAGGGCGTGTCGTCCCCCGCGACATGGCCGGCGTGTCCCCCTTCGATTCGTCCGTTCAGGGCGGTGACGCGACGTGGGGTGAGTTTTGTCGGCATTCCCCCCGGAGTGAAAAAAGGAATAGCAATCCTTTCCCAGGTCTCCGACGGTGCTCATGTGTATTTTATGCTTCCTCCTTATTTTCTATAACACTCCATCATTTTTTATCCGCGTCGTTTTTCAGAGGGGATCAGGGTTTACAATGGCAGAGTATTCCACCTGGATCGACACCTGGACAGATTGTTCCGTTCGGCGAAGGCGCTCGGGTTCGCGAACGTGCACACCCGATCCGAGATCACCGACGCCGTATTCCGCGTCCTTGCCGCGAACGGCATGCGGGACGGCGCGCACATGCGGCTGACGCTCACGAGGGGGGAGAAGTGCACGTCGTCGATGAACCCAGCCTTCAACGTGTACGGAACGACGCTCATCGTACTGCCCGAGTGGAAGCCCACCGAGGGCGCCACGACGTACGACAACACCCGGGGGATATCTTTGATAACCGCTTCGAACCGGCGAAGCCCCCCGGGCACGCTGGACAACAAGATCCATCACAACAATCTTATACAGAACATCCTACCGAAGATACAGGCCAACAATGCCGGCGCCGCCGACGCTATCATGCTCGACGTGGAGGGATACGTGGCCGAGACCAACGCCACGAACTTATTCTTGGTACGTCGTCGCGATGGTGGGATGGGAATCGGGATTATTAGATTAAAGAAGCATTACTGCGTTAGCAATAATATTTCTGACGCCATTATGCTATTCTGAGTGGAGAGCGGCCTTTACAACTCGTCGTCCTCCTCGTCGCCCTTGTCGGGCGAAGCGAGCGCGGCGTCGACTCCCTTGCAGGGCAAACCCCGCCGTTGATGCCGCTGGATAGCGCGGCTCAGGAACATTTGCGCGACAGACACGTCTAAGATTTCGGCAACTTCGACGACAGAGACCGCAGCTGCAATCTCCCTCAAGATGCCAGTCTCCACGTCGCGGGCCACGAGCCACCGGTAGAAGAAATCGATGGAAAATGGCACGCTATCCCGAATGAGGAACAATCGACGAAAGTCCGCCTCCCTTGCCCGTACGAGAAGCGAATTCGCCAGACTTTCGACGTCGTGGTAATGATTTGAAGTCTGCGTATTTTTCTTTTTGGCGGATTTAGTCGGTTGGTGAAGTCCCTTAACAGAAAGCAACCAACACTGGGTCAAAAGAACTCACCTCGTCGAGGAAGCCAAAAGAGGTGGCCAGGCCGCGCCCGATACAGTCACATTTGCATGAGATATATTCCCACAAGGCGACGGGCAACACTAACAGAGCATTGATTGCGGCAGCTGTAATTTTTTCGTTTATGAAACTTGATAGCTGAATGCATCGAAAGAGGCTCGACAGGGCTAATTGCAAAAGTGTATAATCGAGATGCGGTAGGATGTCAGAGAAGCTCAACATCATCCCAAGAGTGGCGCAAGATCCCCATGATTGCTTCTTCGCCCCATTCCTCTGCTTCCATGTAAGTCCTCTCGGAGACTCCCCAATGGCGTCGTCTAGTGCAAAGTTGATCTTTGCAGACAATTTTTCTACTAAACTCCTAAATAGGTCTATTGATGAGGACGAATCACTCTCGATGTCTGGGTAACATTTCGGGTGGTACACAAAGTATGAAGTGTGACTAATGCTTCTGATGGCGTTGGCTGCGACCTGGCGACGAGAAGTTACGATTTTTAGGATTCTTTCGTTGGCATAAAAAACAAGACATAATACATCGACCAACCTTTTCATCTCCATCATCGATGGATTCACAAACTGTTTGGAATAGACGTCTCGTTATAGGGAATGAAGTCCAAGATGTCTCATTGTAATTTGTTTTCAAAGCCAACGCAATGTTTCCTACCGCAAAAAGTGCCTTGAGTAGAAAGGGGAAGAACAGCGTACGAGATGAGCAGACATCATGCGGCATTACTGAAGAAAATAGACCACTGGTGCTTACCATGCTCCGGACAATTGCAACATCATCCGAAAGAGCGACCGCCATCACTTTACAAACCTTGTCAGCAAAAGAAATCACAAATTCATCAGAGAATGGGCCTGCACTGTTCGTACCATCTCCTACTTCACAAAGCGTGCGATAGATACATAAAGCGGAAATATCACCAATCGCCTTACAAGAAGATGCCCTGACACTTGCAATCTTCTCCAAGTTAGCGGTGCATAAACTAAGGATGGATTCCAGAGGTGTCCAATCAATGGACGATGCATTCACATTTCCTGCATCCGAGAGGAACAAACCAATCCAATCGTTTCGTACAAGAGAGCCTAATGAAGTAACCGAAGAAGTGCGAACAGCTGCTGAGTGATCCTCCAGTGCAACAAACAACAGTGGACAGAAAGTCTGAGGAATCACCGAAAAGACAGTGCTTTTCGGTGTGCATTCGGCCGAACAGGCCTTCCTGCCTATAATGAATGACTCAATCAGTTCCACCCCTAGAATTCTCAAGTTCGTAACTCGACTTTGACACTGGACCACACACACCTCGCAGAAAGAAGCGAGATTAAAGGGTTCGCGCACAAGTGACCATGGTGAACTCTTCGCCACCGCTGATAGCATTTCCATCCTTTCTCTCGATGAAGAGGGTGGCCAACATGAATCGGTCAGTAGTAACCCAATGAACTCGAATGATGACGCATCTGACAGCCATTTTTTAGCAGGAGCCGAACATGACGTGACTTGTAGTACATTTGAAGTAGAAGAAACAGCTCCGAGGTTCTCCATGATGATTTGGCTGAAAGTCGCCACGGCCTTGTTAAGTAAGATATGCTCCAACTCAGGTTTTGTTGCCGATGATTTACTCGCCAATGATTTTGCAGACTTGGCGTATATATTTCCTGCACACTGTACAAGCAGTGACGATGGGCGAAGGAGGACATAATTTTCTCCATTGAACGGTAGTTTGGTGGAAAGCTTCACTGCCACCTCAGAGACAAGCATCATCACGATGTCCAAAGTAGGCGCATGACATGACATGTTTTCAATGGACGCCCATTCACAACATCTGGCTTTGATCGCACTCATTAGATTGAAGATACAATTCATTACATTTGCAAGGACAATCCGAACCCGAGATGAAAAATCCCCTCCGCTCGTTCTCGTCGACGGTCTTGCCTCCCCAGAGATACAAAGTGTGAAAGGCATCGCAGTCAGTAGTATCGATGTAGCACGCAATGTACTCGGTAAAGCAATCCAACTTTCATCCTGAAATTTTCCACCGTCCAAGGCAGCAGCGCCTTCATCCAAAATCGATATCAATGATGATTTTTTGGCAGCAGAATGTTCAAGAAAAAGGTGCCACTGACTAGCAGACGCACTTGGATAGGCAAAGCAGAGCAACGTCAGTAACGAGAGAAATTTTGGTCGGAAATTCTTCAGCTTCTCATTTTGAATCATACTCTGGAGTTGACGAGCAGTTGTAGACACATCAATTTCCTTTGAGATGTCCTGGTTGGCCTGGTCCCTGCTTTTTCTGAGAGCACACAGTGCGTTGAGGGCGGCAGCCAAGCATTTGCATGACATGACAAGTGCAATTGTTAGGTCTATAGTTTCATCCGATGTGCGCTGCCCCTTTTGAATCATCTCGTATGACAACTCCCAAAAGGAGCATATTGCACTGAGCGTTCTCGACCGAAGAGGATTGACGTGTTGGCTTTCTTTGCCATCTGGCAGTACGTCTACAATGAGTGGAGCAAAGGTCGCGGCGGCATGTTTTGAAAGTTGGGCACGTTGTTCCGACGTGATGCTTTCGTACGATGAATCCCAATTCGGGTCTCGAAAAAGGAAGTATAGGCATTCCATGGCCCCGTAGCCATAGTTCGCCTTATCCGAAAAGGAAATAGCCGTGCCATCTCGTTTTGTCGAGACTTCAAGAAAAGGGAGTGCCATCTTCAGAATCATATTTACAGTTTTCTCTGCTCCCCATGGAAACAAGGGTCCCCGTCGTTCTCTACTGTTCTTGAGATTGGAATGAGATGCGCGAGCATTCATTGACGAAATTGCCAGAATTTTTCCCAAGCATAAAAAGAGAGTTGCTTTGCATAGCATCATCTCGCCATCGTTTGCGGTATCGCAGGAATCGAGAAATGAAAGTCGTCCTTCGCACCCCATACTCTCCAATAACATTGACGCACACTCACATAGACGTATATCTGATATGTCGTTCGACACACTAAATTGATCTTTACCATGTTGCTGTAGTTGACGATTCATGAGTGATAGACATCCCAATGCCACCGCTGACATGAATCGTATGAATTCGCAGCAATCGGTTTGACTTTCATGCGATAACTGCTGGATGAGTCGAATTAATGAATACCCTGTTTCCCATAATAGAACGTTGGATATTTCCGGCAGTGATTTTGATGAATTTAGGTCGTGCAACGAGCGTGAACGCTCCACCAAGAAATAACCTGCGTCGTCAAAAATTGAAGCTGACAGCTGCTCAATTGAACGACGAACACAACTATGCAGTTCTTCCCTCGTTACCTCGCCACTACAGGTCTGTGTCTTGTCTAAGAAAGACGAGATGGAACGCTTGAGCATTTCAATTGCTGCCCTCGCTGTTTCGTCATTTTCTGATGCTTTGGAGGGGTTGCTACTTGCGTCATTGGCAGCTCTTCTCCTCCAGTTGAAATCATACCCAACATAGCTGTCGGGGTGAAGTGGATGCGCTCCAATAATTTGTTTTTCATTTCCCCGAATTCGATTTAGACCACCACAACTCGCGTTGGATTCGCCTGCTCTGCCGTTCAGTGGCAGCCGTCGGCGCGCCGATGAGGAGAACGATGCCGTTGACAACGACGGACCCCTGAGCTCATCCTCGCGCCGTATTGAGCCCCAGCGACTCGTGTGCGATCCAGACTGCTGCCTACTTCCGTCAGATCTCATCACACCATGTTCGAGCGCCCGTGGCGATAACTGCGGCAATGGGCAATGCGGCATAGAGATGCCATCTCTTCGGTCACACGAGAACTTAGGTACTTGATTTTCGGTTTCGGCCCCGCCATTTTCTCGATACTACTATTCTAAATATTGCAACGTGACCTGAGCAAATTCTCGGGATTACCTTACTTCTTGGCGGGCAACCACGATGCACGATGCTGAATGCGATGCTCAATGAGGCGAGCGAGGGCTTTCGTCTCTCACGTACTTTACACACAAACTCCTAACTTTCCAGATGTCGCCGCTCGCCACCACCATCATGCCGTGGCTCGCCATCGCCGCCCTATCCCTCCCGTCGTCGTCCCGCGACGGGAGGGCCGCAACGTCGAGGACGGCCGCCCTCGCCTTCCTCACTCCCCCCCCCGCCGCCGTCGTCCCTCGTCGTCGTCGTCCGCTCCGCCGTCCTCCGGCCGACGGAAACGACGACGTCGACACGCGCGGCGCCCCCGACCGCGAGCGGCGAATGCGGCGCAGACCGAATAACTTTGGAGTATCCCCCCATCATCGGACATCTTCCATTCCCGCATCCGTCGACGACGACGACTACGACGACGACTGGGGTGGCGCGTCCTCCCACGACGATGACGGACGTGAGGGGGGGGGGGAGGATCCCCGACTGTCGGGCATGCGATCGATCCTCGAATCGTCGTGGGACGCGTCGTCCATGGGCGACGTGCCCTCGGATCCCGCCTCGGCCGCACGGGCCGCCGCCGAGTGCGTGTCCAGCGCCATGTCCTCGAACATCAACGTCGTCATCGTCGACCTGCGACTGCCGACCTACGACGTCCTCGAGGGGAGGAGGGCGTACGACGCCGTCGCCGTGTACGACTTCGGCGTCGCCCTCTCGGACGAGATGAGGGCGAGGGGACTGGTCCGGAAGTGCCTATTACTGGCGAGGAACGGGGGGGAGGCGGACGAGATTGGGAGGGCGGTGGAATCCCGTCGGCGGAGACGGCGAGGGGGAACGACGACGAGGGGGACGACGGAGGGAGGCGTCGATCCGCC
>JALLOS010000765.1:0-10264 GCA_036939435.1 Stephanodiscus minutulus
TGAAAGCGATGCGGTCGTTTTCAGAAAACGCTCCCAGTGACTAAACGATTCAGCGTGCGAATACACGTTTTTTATGTACTGAGGTCATATCATGAAAATTGACACAGCCCTCTACAACAACGAAAAACGACATAAGCTTGAGGGGTACTTTATCGTAGATACAATACTTAGCTGTCACATCCTGGAACATTAGCTGTCTCTTATCCCCCGGTCTATGTAATTAAGTAAAGTACACGAGTTAAGTAGGAAGTATTTATTATGTTACAACGACAGTACCTACAACGTTACAGCTGTTACGCCCATCCAACACCACACCATCCCACACGCCATCCAAAAAACTGACGACGAGCGAACTCATCATGCTCGCACGCGCCGCCGCCCTCTCGTCCTCCGTCGCGAATCGCGCAGTAGTCGCCGGAATCCTCGGCGGCCGCACAGTCCGAGGTCGCGGCGGCGTCGTCGACGTCGTCGCCTCCCCCGGTCGCCATCCGCCGTCGAGCGTTGGCGCGACCGCCCGCTCCCCCCGCCACTCGTCGTCGTCGTCGTCGTCGTCGTCGTCGTCGTCGTCGTCGTCGGCGGTTGCGGCGGCTGTCGCCGGCGCACCCTTCCGATGGTCGGCATCGTCGACGGCGCGGGAAGTCGACGCGGCTGCGGATCGCCATCGTCGGCATCGCGGCGCCGCCATGGGGATATTGTTCCGGTCCGTCTCCTCCTCCCCCCCCCCGATGTCTTCCGCCGCCGGCGGCGGCGGCGGGGGGGGTTTCGACGAGGGATTCGCCGCCGCCGCCGCCGCCGAACGCGACGGCGACCACGACCACCGCGACGAAGACGGCGGCAAGAAGAAGGCCATGATCGAACGCTGGATGAGGTGGAACACGATCAACACGTGGCGGTACGTGCCGAATGCCGACCTGATCTCGCGCATCGGCGAGGGTGGCGGGGGGAGCAGCCCCCTGGACCAATTCCGCGACCTGGTCCCGAGGGCGAAGCGCGAGGCGGAGACGGTGGGTAGATCTTGGAGCGTCAAAGAACTCCGTCGCAAGAGTTACGACGACCTTCACAAGCTCTGGTGAGTTTAATTTTTCTTCCGTTGTCTTCGTCGCGCTGGGCTCTCCCCCCCCCCCCCATCGTCATTGTCGCCAATGTGTACACTACCTTTTTTTCGTTCTCGTTTTTAACACGTCTCCCTCCCTCCGCGTACCCTCAAGGTACGTCCTATACAAGGAGAAGAACATGCTTCTCACGGAATCCAACCTCGCGCGACGGCACGCGTTCGAGATGGTCCAGCCCGAAAGGCGGCGCAAGGTACGGAAATCGATGGGCGCGATCAAACAGGTTTTGGGGGAGCGCAAGCGGAAGAAGATCTCCGATTACAGGGCGTACATGGCGGAATCGGAGCGGTTCGATTCGCTCGCGATGTCGTCGTCGTCGTCGCGGATGACATCGGGGGGCGGTGGGGGCGGGAGGACCGTCGGCGTCGGCCCCGATGACATGGAAGACGCGATGGACGCGGAGGCCGAAAATTTGATCACGGAGGGTGATAAGGCAATGGAGGGGAAACAATGACCGGCTTAATTTTTCTCTTCTTACACAATAAAATTAAGAAATCAGTAAACGAGTAAATTTCATCCCTCCTTCAAATCAACCGATTTGCTGAGATGTCTTACTCGACGAATAGAAGACGGAAGCCACCATGAAATATATCCATCTCTTATCTTAAAACCCGTGCCATTCCGGCTGTGCAACACGAGCGGGTGGCATTAGCATCGTGGGATATTAAGAACAATCATGTCTAGAGAGAAGAAACCAACGTCATCTGACGGGAAGAAGAGGCCATACCACTTTGGTCAAAGAAGCCAAGTGGTGGAAAGAACAATGTGTAAAACAAATGTAGTTGGACTGGAAGACAACACATTACTTGATGTTAGGGTGATGAGCATCCCATCAGATCAAGTCTATGAAAAGAAGCAAGGCCTAAAGACAGGACATGCAAGTTGCCAAGCAAATAGCATTGGCTCCGATGACATGGGCAATTGTCACGAAAGCCAAGAGAAATAATGACTGCCTTAAAAATATTATTCCCGTCCTTCAACTAAAGAGAAATTGCGTAGATGTCTCCGCAGACTTGCTCGACGAGTAGAGAATGAAGGCCGCCATGAAAAGTCTCCATCTCGCACATTCCTTCCATGCGCGCTTATTGTTCTCTAATGCCGCCATAATAACCAAACGTGGCACGAACAGTACTTTGGTGAAGCCAACGAAGTGATAAGCCATGCGAAACTCCTTGAAATGATCATCGTCCACTAAAACCTCATCGACATTGACGGGACCTTGGCGCCACGTCTTTTTACATGTTGCGATACATCCGTTACCTCTTTGAATTAGAAAGCATCCTCGTCCGAGGTCGGGGTGTTCCGCAAATGTTTCGCCAGTTGAAAATTCCATGGTAACACATTGGAGGATTACGCCGGCTTGTTCTTCCGGAGAAAGGTACTTCGAAGACAAATAGGGTATCGTTTCGAGGAGTGAATGTGCCAAGTGAAGTACGGACACTCGTTGCAGTTCGGGGGATAAAATTCTCAGTGTGGGATACGCATCGTGAAACGGGCATGCACTGCTCGAATCCAACCCGTGTTTGGACGCTTTCTCTCTTTGATCAGAAATGAAATGACGAACTCTCATCGATGTATTTGTATGGACTGTCCCTATCACCGACTCGGGAAGCTCTTTCTCGGCGAAATCACGAATCATTTTATTCGCTTCGTTCATTCGGGACGTAAATGCAGTCTGCACATTGCCCTTGGCAGCCACCACTTCTACTAGCTTTCCAATGATGTAAGCCCAGAAGATCCCACACACCAACATTAATGCATTTGCAAAGATATATTCAGTAAGCGTGACGGGTTGAATGTTGCCGTATCCGATGGAAGTGATGGATTGTATCGCCCAAAACAAAGAGATAAAGTAGCGTGACATGGCGTTTGTCCAACCGATGGGATTCAACCCACCCTCGACATAGCTTGACTCGTACCACTTTGCAATCCAATTAGGATGATCTAATAAGGTATCGTCGAAGGACCCCGCTTCGAGTAATGCAATAAAACACCAAATGCACCCAATCCAGTGCGACATAACAGTAATCTTTAAAAGGAATTGAGCGAGAAGGGCAGCCTCAACATCTATCCGTTCCCATAATCTTTTCAGCACGTATGAGTTTCCCATCATTTGTTTGACACGAATAAGACGTAGAAGCTTGAAGATGTCGGCATAGTGAATTGTGCTTGGATCGTAATCCTGCATTTCTCCACTGCTTATCAGTTCCTGGGCTTCGAGGTAGCCCATAGTCTGGAAAAGAGCAAGTTTGAAGTGAGGATGCATATCAATCTCTCGGGTCGAAAGAAATACAAAGTCAAGGAAACTCACACAACCAGGCATCGACGCTAGCAAATTTAGGAAAAACCAGCTGCATACACAACAGAGCAACTCAGTTACATTAGCTGTTGCTGAACATATACGATGCATGCAATCTGCTCGCGGTTGTCTTCCACTTACCCGCTTCGAATGTAATGGCGCCGTATTCGCTTCAGGCTGAAAACGGCGTGTCCATGCTTATCGCGATATGATCGAAAGAAGGGGAGAAAAGAGTCGACTATACGTAAAAATAGTGTAAAGTTTGTCATTCAAAGTAAGACAAAACTCAAGTGAAAGATTGAAGTTCCGTGAAATGATATCTGCCGTTTGGGTCGCTGACCGCATAATCTTACCGAAGAACGCCACGTTTATGAATAGGGTGTATATCCAAAATCCCCTTGATGTTGCTGAATAAAGTGAAAGGGGCATATTTCAATGTAATCCTGAAAATTTACACAACATCATCATCTTTTGCACCACCAACAACATCTTACCCGAGTAATACCCGCGACTAACACCGAGTGAAAAGGGGATGGCAAACGTATAGTACCAGATCGCGTATATCATGAACAAATCCCAGACCTGGATCCAGCGATTTTCGGGGAAGATTACATATTTGAGGCTTTTGATACGAGTGTCAACGAGAACACGATCGCGTGCGAACGACGAGGTCGGAACACGGTCTTGGGGGTGGTTGGCAACTTCGCGGCGCAGCCTCATCTTTTATGCTAAATTTAATCCTATGAAACGAGCCCATCGATTGTCCATCATATCACCCACACTCGACGCACGGTGGCCTGGGTTTTGGTGTTTTCTCTTATCTCTTTTTCACATCTTATTCTACACACGATTGTCAATCAATAAAATATCACCCACCACACTCGACGCGCGACGCACGTTGCCTGGGTTAAAATGACTCTCCCGCGCTCTCCTATCTCACACAGAAACGATCACTCACGATCTATCTATGAATTCCCACAGTACACCCTCTGTAGGTTTCCTCAAAGCCTCGTCATCGTAAGACGACGACCGACAAGGACGACCGACCTCAGCTACAATCGCCGAGGGGATGACCCCACTGCATCGCCGGCGCCGCCCGTTGCCGCCCGCTGTCGCCGTTGCCGCCCGTTGCCGCCCGCTGTCGCCGTCGTTTGCCGCCGCCGCTGCGCCAATCGTCATCGACGTCGCCTTTGGGGTCGCCGCCTCCCTTCGCCGTTGCCCGCCACTCGCCACTACCGCCACCCGCCCGTAACCATCGCCATCGCCGCCGCCCTCTCTTACATCAGGTGCCCGCCGTCCGCCCGTCTTCATCCGCAAAACCGGACAACAAGCCGATAAAATCGCCTCCGCGCGAGGTCGCTTCAATGAATTACTACGATATCCTGGGTGTTCCCAGGTCGGCCACTCACGACGAGATCAAGGCGGCATATCGAAAATGTGAGATTATATACTTTCAGTTACTTTTGAACACACACAACGGGTCTTGGAAGAACCCTAATGTTGTTGCATACTCACAACATCATCGATGCTCTCATGTCCGCAGTATGCATGCAAACCCACCCCGACGTCGCCGGAACGCAGCGAACGTCCGACGGTGTCGAGAAGTTCAAGCGAGTATCCGAGGCCTACTCCATCCTCGGGAATCAGAAGGAGCGGAGGATGTACGATTTCGAGACCGGCGAGACGGGCATACGTGACCTCCGCAACAGGAGGGCGGCCGCCGCCGCATCGGCCAGGGGGACCGGGGGCGGGATGGGATCTGGGTCCTTCGCGGCGACGCTGCCTCGGAATCTGCTCATCGGGGGCATGCTCGGCTTCGCGGGGGCGACCGCGCTGAGGACGATGCGGCCTTCGAAGGAGGAGGGCGACGACGGAGGGGGGGCATGGACGTCGAGGACTGGTCAGAAGAGGCTCGTAGAGGCGTGGAAGAATCCTAACACGGGAAGGTGGGAAACGCCGAGACCGTGGGATCCGATGTATCAAAAGCTGCAACCGCCTTTGCAGCTTGTCCCTCGGGACGAAGTGGATGACATCAAAGGAAGGAGGTAAAAGCTTTACCTTGTAATAAATGGAGAAAATTGTACATGCGCAGGTTTGATCGGGTTGGAAAAGACTGTCAAGGCACACGTCAAGACGACTTAGGCTCGAGTGATTTGCAAGGCAAACGAAGAGTGATTTGATACAATTGATGGAGAGGTCAATCTACTCCAGAAGGTTATCCCCACGTCAATGTCTACGAGCGATTACATTTTTGACCGCTTCTTATGCACTTTTAATTGCGCAAATCAACGACACGAGGATTAGGACTCGGTCGAGAAAGGCCAATCGACTCCGCGTATCGCTTCATTGCAGCTAAGCGCAATCGTTCCTTCTCAAGCAGCTCCCCTTTAATGTTCAACAGAGAGGCTTTGAGAATCAGGTCAGATTCATCCCATGCATCGGTTTGGTGCTGCTGACATGGCGCATCTGGTTTAATCGACGCAACAGCACGGTCGTCCACAACGAATTCTCCAATGAAAATGATGGTGGCATGTAATATGAAAGCGCAGACAATAGATAAATTGCTTATTTTCCGATGAGAACAAGGCAAGGTAGCATCACTCGATGCGAAGTCTTTGTTTGCCGTTTGGATGATTGTGACTTCGGAGGTTTCGAGATCATGCTCGAGTGTGTCTTTGGATTGAGGCGCCGTCCGGATCGTTTCCAGACCTTCTCCGTGAAGGCATAGAGCGGATTTCAACCTCCCCATCGTCAGGGGTTCGGCATTCCCCATGCCCATACTTCTAGTACAATTGGGTGGGGAGGATTGTAGCGCCACCGCTGTGCGCTTAGCGTTGGTCACGGGTGAACTGGATGCGCAGCCCATCATAGAAACGGCGTCACGATATTAATGAAATTTACCAAGTGGCTCGTCACCATTTAGTGATTTTGGTTGCTGTTGTTGTCTGAAGAAGTGATGTCTTTCGGGGGGGGATGGACCCGGTACAGATTTTGAAAATGAAAGTTTTTCAATGGATTTAAAAATCCCCCCCCACACCCCCGCCCCCCCTTTTACTAGGGAGAGAAGCCACATCCTCCCTCAACCAATACGCGAATGAATGAATACACTGTGGCTGAGACGGAGGCGGCGCCTATTACACACACCAAAGATTCTCAATATCAACTCTCAAAGAAGGTAGCTCAGTTGATCAAGGTTATTGTTCAGCTTAATGTAGTCAACGAAACTTACCCGGCCGACAAAAAGAGGCTGATAGATGCGCATAATCAAGAAATCAAAGTTGTTACAGATGATTCAGATGCGAGGCTGAAATCGCTTCAAGATGAATTACTTAGTTTGCAGGGAATTAAACATGCAAAAGATGAGGCAGATGAGAGTCAGAAAATGCTGGAGGAGGAAGTGCATTCCCTGCGAGAACTCATGGCCAAAAATGCAGCAAGAGAAGCGGATACAAATGAACTTTTGGCATCGATAAAACGCGAAGCGAAAGCAGAAGTGGAGGAACTGCAGCGAAATCGCGAACGCGAACGATTATCTCAAGCTCAAACTGTTCGAGACATTTCACACAGCCTTGAGGAGCAATTGCGGCAAAATCAAGAGGATGTGTTGCGTCTGCGGAATAAATTAGCCGATGAGCACAAGCGACATATTGAAAACTTCAGAGAAGAGCTCACAACTAGTCATGCTGACGAAATCCTACTGCTCAAGTCTCGGCATGAAAAGAATATCCTCAGAGTAAAATCAGAGTTATCGGAGCAAGGAAAGTTGGCCGTCGAAAACGCAATTGCGAAGACACGACTAGAGTATGAAGAAAGGTTATTGCAGCAGCTCTTTAGCCGCGTAAAAAAATGCGAGGATACTAAAGCTGAGGCGTTAGTTATTGTGGGCAGGGAAAAGAAATCTTTTGAAGAAGAACTGGAAAGGATGAAGCTTCGAGCGAATGAGATCCCAATCTTAAAAGAAAGACTTGATGTGCACGTTGGTTATGAGAAGAAGTTGCAATCAGAGGTGACGAGGCTTCAGAATTCCCTTGATTCTGTATCAGCCATTAACCAGCGCGTCGTGAGAGAGTTACAAACAAACAACACTGATCTTTGCGATGGTTTGCAAATCGCCCATGACGCAGGCAAAAAGCAATTGGAATGCATTAGGAGCCTAGAAGGAGAGGTAAGGCAGTGTGTTTTTTTGGCTGTGCTATCATGCCGATGCAAATTATTCTATCAATGCCGCACTTATGTGGCTTCCTTATTGTGTGATAATCAGAACAATGAATTGAAAGTTTTGCTTGATAGGATCGATGCGCAAAAGTCTTCTGTGGAATCTGAATCGAAAGCTGTGCAGCTTCTTCTGGACAAAGAGTGCCAACTGGGTTTGTCCCAGCTTGGCCAAAGCGATTCGAGAATTCGGAGCTTGCAAGCTGAGCTTGATGGAGCAATGGCTTCAAACAAGGGCATGACTGAGAAGCTGTTGGCGGCCACGGCTGACATTGCACTGCTGGACAAATACAAACATTGTGTCCGACAAACATTACCACCACTGCTACAACTTCTCAAGAGGGAAACATTTCAATCTAAAAATCATATCACGGAGCTCAAACAATTGCTTACCTCTACTATGGGGAAATTTCTTGAATGGAAGCATCGTCTAACCTGCGCGCACGTTAACGAGACGACGAAATTTATTGAGAGAGAAAAAGTGCTACATGAGAGAGAAAAAGTGCTACAAGATCGAGTTGACGCACTTCGTTTCGAAGTAGAGGCGCAGGGGGCATCTCTGGCCGAAGCAACAAACCTCAAATCATTTCTCGAGAAGAAAATCGAAGTCACGGAGGAGACAGCTCAGAGCGCTGCTGTTGCCCGGATGGGCGAGAGGTTGTCGTGGGAAAAGGCACTGGAGGATATGAAGGAGCACCATCAAAAAGAATTTGCGAGAATGTGCTGCAAGTTCAAGGACGAGGCAGATATCTTGGGAAATCATATAGTAGAGCTGAAGGCTACCATCGAGAAGCAAAAGGATCATCACGAGCACAAATGCCAGATCATGGTAACGGACTGGCAGAAAAAATCAGAGTGTCATGATGCAGACTTGTCAAGGCTCAAGCATGAGAGTGCCCTTGAGAATCAAGCTCTAACTCAAAAGCTTGCCGAATGTAATGCCAACATTTCATCAAAAGAGCTTGGCTTCACTATATTAGTGAACAGCATTGACTCAATGAGAGAGGGCCGAATAAGCCAGGAAAGAAATCACCAACACGAGCTTGAGTTCTTATCAAAGAGGCACCAGAGTGAACTTGAGGAAGGGAAACGCCTCTACGAACAAATTCGACAGAAGTATGATGTAAGTCTACAGTTTGAGCTCGAGATGGCCACTGAATCTACGATCTATCAGAAACGGATTGCCGAGTTGAACGGACGCCTTGCCTCGGAGCGCTCCAAGATGATCAGCGAGCTAGCAAACACGAAGAGTCAACTGTGTGGCTTAAGGTTAATGGCTATTCAACACACGGACAACATCAAACAGGAATGGGTGTCTCTTTGTGGCCGTGTCGTTTCAATGAAATTGAAGTCAATGAAGCAGACGCACGAAGCAACGCGTCAAAAACAAAAGCAGGAGATCGACCAGCTACGAGCAGCAGAAATTTCATTAGAAAAGCGGTTGGAAGCTGTAGAAAAGGAAGCCCGGGATGCAAAAGCAATGCTCTTTATCACCATAAGAGAAAGCGAAAAAATATTGGAAAGAGCTGTTAGTCATCTTTCGGGAGACCACAAGTTTGAGATTGAAGCTCTCGTCAACGCGAGCAAAATAGAATGCGAAGCAATAACAGCGAAGTTTGAGCAAAAGTCCAAGGAATGTGAATATCATTTGATTGTTAATGCTGCGAAGGCGGACATCATCATCAGGAAAGATAGTGACATAGAACAACTCAAGAAAAAGGTAAGAGAGTTCTGGAGTCGTCCCCAATGTTGTTGTCACAGTGTTCAGAGGATGGCTCATAAACGCTCCCTTCGTAGCTGGCAGATACAGTCCGGTCGTACGAAGACAAAATCCGTTCATTTGAAGTGCAGTGTGAAACTGATCGACACAAGGTTGTCATTGAGTCGAAAACTAAAGAGGCATCAATGATGGAAGACTTTACAAAAGAGAAGTCAAAAATTCAGTCAGAGTTGCAAACTCAGATGACAGCTCTACAAGCAGCAAATAATGAGAGGTGGAATTCTCGGCCGAGTTTGCAGAAAGATTTGGAGGTGATCAAGTCCTTGTAAGTATGTGTGTGTATATTCTTTGTAGCTGCGGGTTCTCAAAACACTGATGTTTTCCCCTGCCCCCCATCAATGGCGGCGCCTTCTGAAGGCAAGACAAAATAAAAAGCTTGTCCACATCAGAGAACGAAACCAAAGCAAGGATGCTTTATTACAAGCGCGAACTTGAGAATAGAGAAACGAGTTACAACAAAAGATTCTTCCCTGCAGGAAATGATGGGACTCTCAAAAATATCCCATTGCGTGTGATTCAGAATGGTAATGATGAATCCAAAGCCAAGAGTACCACCACAAAAGTGCGTAATGGTACTGGCGCAATGAAGAAGAATGAGTCCATGTCAAAACTTCCTAAAATAATGTAGTTGCAGTCTTTTCAGTAGTCTTAGCGTCGTGCAGTCGTCAGACACGTTTGTCCTGCGTCTGATCCACGTCATCTTAATCCTCGTCAGCAGCTGTCCCATTCGTATAACCCACGATTGTTGAAGTTTTGTTGGAGAGGGGCGGAAACCTGGGGTTTTCATGAATACCAGAGATATCCCAACATGTATTGCTTTCTGGCCTGGAGAGAAAGAATTGAATCTACACATAAAACACA
>JALLOS010000766.1:0-10264 GCA_036939435.1 Stephanodiscus minutulus
GTGTCTCTTATCCCCCGGTCTCTACGGTAGATGATCGTGGCCGGCCGGCCGGCGGCCGGCGCGGCCCCGGGGAGATGGTAACCCAACCATAATTTTTTTGAATGAACACGATGAGGGACGCCGAGGCCGAGGCTCGAAGCCTGCGCGCCCAGCTAGATCACCTCGTCGAGCGTTTCAGGTGAGAGCTCGAGTTTCGGTTTCGGCGGTGGCGGTGTGAGCCCGTTGCATCAGAGTCAGCGTTAGCAATAGCGGCGTCATCGGCAGCGTCGGCGGAAGTAGCTGCGCGGGCGGTCATGTCAACTCCCCCCCCCCCCCTCACCTTCCGCCCACCTCGATAGTTTTTCACCCGACGATTTTGTCCAAATCTTCTTTTTATCACCAGATGCGACGTCGTCGTCGGCGAGGGCGAGGGGGCGTCCGAAATCATCCACGAGGTGAGGGGCAGAAGTTGCATTCGTTTCTATCGAAAGACCATGCAAGAAATAATTTTTGCACCGATCCCGTATTCAGGTTAGAATGGCGCTAGAGGAGGAATACTTCTCGCTAACATCGTCGTGTAAGGACGACGTCTTGTCGAGGGCGGTGTTGCTAACTCACGACGACTCGTTGCGCCTACCCATCCACTTGGCGTGCGACAAGAACGCGCCGTTCTCGATATTGAGGAGCTTGCTGGACGCGGACGTGGAGAAGCTTTCGATTGGGATGCCGGACAAGTGGGGCGGTGAGTCTCCTCGCGAGGTGTTGGACTTGAACTATCCGGGCGACATCAAATAATGATGCAGTTTGCCTGAATCAGTACCTATCTCATAATGGGTAACCTGCTCCCCAGACTTGCCCCTTCACACGGCATGCAGCAGGCACCAGACGGAGGTGGTGAAGTTGCTCGTGGAAAGCGACGCGTCGAAGCGCACGCTATACACCAAGGCGGACAATGGTTCTCTACCCCTGCACTCGGCCGTGAGGTACCAGGCCCCGCCTGGCGTGGTCATGCTGCTGCTGGAGAGCGCCGAGTGCCGATGCACGCTGCTAGAGTCGGACGTGTACGGCCAATTGCCCCTGCACGCCGCATGTAGGAACGGTGCGCACCCGGACGTGATAGACTTGCTCCTGAGGTACGACGAGGGAAAGTCGACGGTGATGCGGGAGGATCACGTGGGGTGAGTAAGACGATAAGGACGTCGTTTATGTATCGTTCGTGTTATGATCGCAAGAATGAATAATGAATTCGATGTTCATCCCCCCCCTCCATACGTTGTCTTTTTTCGTAAGACGATTGCCCGTCCATTTGGCATTACTGCACGGGACGGAGCATCAGCTCGACGTGGTGCGATCGTTGCTCCGGGGGATGTTTCACAATCGCATGGAGAGCCGGGGACTCGACCTTTGGAAGGGCGACATGAAACGCTTGCTGAAAAGCATGGAAACTCACGAACGGGACTTCGCGACCCGCGATAAGCTGGACATGCTCTGCGAGACCGTACGGGAGTTCATGGAGCGCGCGTTCGTGCTGGATTTGGTCGTGTGGAGGACGAGCTGCGCGCAGATCGAGGAGAACTCGTCCTCCAAACCAGGTGCGCTCGATCGCGAATCTGTTGGCGGCGGATCCGATATCATTGTGAGGGATGTAATTCCCTTTCTAGAAAACGACGTATCGGAAGAATTCATAAGAAAATTAGTCAATTCAGGTTACTAATTGAGAAAGAATTTTTTCTTCCTGAATAATAGAGTAGTGATAATGAGTCTATTCATAAGCTAGCGCCCTGGTGACATCATCAACCACGGCGATATCAGTGCCCTTTTCAACGCTGCCGACTCCGAAAATGAGATACTCAAGAGGAGCGCGGAGGCCAGGCCCGACGCTAAGAACGACACGATCAGCACCGATGTGTTATCCCTCGATCCCGCTTTCAGGCACGCGGTCAATAGTTGGTCACCCACCCGCGCAACGCACGTCTCCCCGCAGGAATTCGTCGTCCCTCGACCCCGCCTCGCCACAAATTCGCCGACGTCGTCGTTCGACGTGACATCCCATACCCCCGTCCGCACACGCCAGAATCAGGTGCATGTCCTCGTCGGTCGGGCGCGTTCCCTCACGGGCGATCTCGGGTTTGCACAGAGACCCACACCGCCCTGTCTAGAGAGAGATGGAGGCAGTTCGGCGGTTCGACTTGCAGTCGCAGTCGGGACGAAGGCGCGGGGGACGCGCCCAGGAGATATTGTTTTCCGACCTTCCCGACGCGGTGGACGACCCGTCGTTGCCGGCCGCGGAGATTTCTCCGCCGTTGTCCCACGGATCGTCGCCGTCGGACACGGCCGCGCGACGTCGGTCTGCACCGTAAGGCTGGCAGATTCGATGAATGCGCGCGCTCTCCCGGGAGATTGGGCTCGTGGTCCCTCCGACGTGGGAACGACCTCGGTGACCGACATGTCCAGCCCTTCTCCATCCCGGTATCCCCCCCCCCCTCCTCCTCCTCCTCCTCCTCCTCCTCCTCCTCCTCCTCCTCCTCCTCCTCCTCCCTCTTCTTCTTCCTCGCCAAGAGATGCAACGGCTTGTCCCCTACATTCGCCACGATCAAGAAGTGACGATTGCAAACCTCGCGAGATCATCGCCATTGTCCCCGCACGCCCCTATGTCTGACTGGGAGGTATACCCCCCCCCCCCTCCTGAGACCTTCGTCCAGATATTGTAACAGGCCGGGTACGATCTCGACGAAGCCGAGGAGGTCGGGGATCTCGCGCGCGCGGTATGCCGACGGTCCACCGAGCGAGGCTGGGACGTTAATTTGCCCCCCGCCGGCGGGTTATTTGCCACGTAGTCCCGAGCGCGTGCCCCGTCGTCGCGGTTGGCCGTCGAAGACCCCCCGCCCCCCGAACACGCCCGAAGTTGGGCCGACGCGTCGTTCGTCGTACTCCCACGCACGAGAACCTTGTCCTCCATGATTTCGATGCGCCAGCGGGTTCATCTCGGAAACTCCCCACACCACGCCGAGATGCTACGAGAGATAAATGGCGGGAACGGGTCTAAAAACCCTCATCGCATCCCGCATCGATCGCGCAGCTGCAGCATCCACTTCAAAAAATAATATCCTAATAATAATGAAAACGTCCGCATCCCCCGGAGGAGGACGCCGGTTCGCCCTCACGATCATCGGCTGCTGCGGCTGCTGCCGGCCGGGCGAAGTAGTAGTTCGCGCCTCCTTCCATCATCATCATCATCAACACCATCGTCGTCATCATCGTCGTCGTCGGCACGGGCATCACCAACCCCCCGTAGTACCCTCGTCGCTCCCTCTCTGGGGGGGGGGAGAGTCCACGACGATCGAGGGAGAGCGGGGGGGGGGGGTAAGCGCATCATCCGGACGAGTTCGTCGTCCCTCGAGGAGGCCGAGTAGTTTGATACTATCGTGCCCCCCCCCATCCCCGACCCTGCTGCGCGCGTCGTCCTCCGCGGGTGACCCGCGGGAATACGACGACGACGACGGCATCGTCGTCGCGGCGCCGCGGGGGGGCGGACGGCGAAGGAGACGACCCGCCGTCGCCGTCGGGTCGCCGGGCGATCGCGGCCATCACGCCCCCCCCCCCCCCCCCCCCCCCCCCCCCCCCCTCCTCCCCTTATTGTCGTGGCGGGATGTCTCGCCCCTATCCCTCTACGCGGCGGCGTGCCTGTCGGCGGCGATCGTCGTGTCGACCTACGAGGATTACGACGTGACCCACACGCGTCCGTCCCCCTCGACGCTGCGCCCGCTCCCGACGGCGACGACGACGACGACGACCGCCGGCTCGTCCGGTCCCGACGACGATCCGAACCGTCGGATTACGCGTTGGCCTTGGGACGGCGGTGGTGGTCGCGTCGACTACATCGGGGCGGCGACGCGCGGCATGGGATGGGGACCCGCCGATCGGGGCGTCGTCGTCGTCGGGGGGGGGGGGGCAGGACGCGCCGCCGCCGCCGTCTCGGTCGACGGGGCGGGGGATCTTCTCGACGACGACGACGGCCGCGACGGCGAGGCGGCGTCGTCGTCGTTCGGGGGATGGTACGGCGATGGCGCCGAGTCGCTCCGGTGGAAGCCGAGCTACAACGAGATCATGCTCCGGCACCGCTCGGAGAGGGTGCCGAGGTGGAGGGATCCCTCCGGACAACACGCGCGACGGACGTCGTCGTCGTCGTCGTCGTCGTCGTCGTCGCCGTCGCCGGAGGAGGAGGACGCGATCTCGACGTCGGCGACGACGACGGCGACGGCGGCGTCGTCCGAGGAACGATTGAGGGGGGCCGTCGCGATGCTGTACGCGTCCATCGACGAGCTGGACGAGCTGAAGGCCATGGCGGACGAATACATGTGGGAGGAGATGAGGGGGTACCTCGAGCCTCCCCCCGCCGCGACAGACTCCGCCGCCGCGGGACCGATGGGGGAAGGAGGACGCTCGTTGCACGCGGCACTGGAGTATTCCATGGACGTGCTCAGGACCACCGCGCCATCGCTCTACCCGTCGTCCGGGGGGGGCGTCGGCCGCCCGCGCGGCGGCGGCGGCGGAGGCGGCGGCGAATACGTCGGGGAGCTGCCAGGCCTGATCGGGTTCGACTGGGGGAGCTGCGCTTGGAGGCACTGCGGAGCGAGGGCCGATGCGCAGGAGGCCGTCGCCGAGCTGTACAGCAACGTCGGGATGCTGGAGCCGTTCGAGTGCCGGTTCATCATCGGTGAGCATCATCGACGGGTGAACGGACTCGTGGGCGACATACTTTTGAGAGAGGACACTTCGCCGTTTTCTTCGCTTTTGAACTGATTTGCCTTATCGCCATCCATGCGCACCATTCGTAGATGTTGTCGAGAGGTCCATTCGGGATGTTCTAGCTGTTGTGCCAGACGTTCTCAAACCACACCAAGATGGGATTCTGGTGCAGTTAAAGCCATATGAACCATATGTCCCCAAGGTAAGTAAGCTGGCATTTGTTGTACGTATTGAACATTTGATCTTGGGCCACCTGCACAAGCTGAGATTTAATGTATTGAACATTACCTGCAATGTGAAATCATATTTATGGCTCGGTAATATCTAAGGGTGACAGCAATAATGATGGATTGGGCATGGATTATGAGTACACGCAAGCTTTATCTGAGTTGCGCATTGACTTGTCTGAGGAATAGAAAATTGGTATTGAAATAGAACTCCAATAAACAGCCAGGTGCATCACTTATAAACAAAATAATGGAGATGACACATAATTTCTAGATGTCTTTGCGACCATCTAATAACTCGCCGTCATCGCCCTGGTCATTTCCCTAATTTACCGCCATTCAATGATTGCCTATCTTCTTCCCTAATCTTTGCTACATTTTCCCTCGGCCCAAAATAATACCACAGGGTCTACAGCTCTGCCTATGCATATTCGCCCTTCCCGACATCACTCTTAATCTTCGCCAGCAAATCCCCAATCACATTCTTGATCAGCGGCTGCCCACTCCTCGTCCTCTTCATCATCTTCTTCGCACGAACTTTTCGATCCAGCTGCCTCTTGCCTTCCCCCTCCCTCCGTTGTTCCCTTTGGGAGGCGGCCTCCAGCCGTTCCTCATTGCGGCGCTCGGCCTCCTTCCGGGCGTCGTGGAGCGGATCCGCCTTGCGCCGCCTCTTCCGCGATCGCTCCGTCGACGACGATGCCCCCGCGGGATCCTCCTCGACCTTGCTCGCGGTATTCCCCTCGTCCCCCCCGGCCGCCGCGTTTCCGCCGTCGTCGCCGTCGTCGCCGTCGCCCCCTCCGTCCCCGCCGTGCCGAACCTCGCGCCGCTTGCGACTCGCGCCCTTCCCCGCGTCGTAACCCTCCCTTTTCATGGCCCTCTGGTACCCCCGCAGGAGCGTCGCGTTCGCCAGGAATTTGGTCTCCTTCCTCTTCTTGTACTCCTGCAGGGCTCGATCGTGACCTTTCTTGGTCGAGAAGGATGCGAGGGATATAGCGGCCTGTTTCCTGCGTTTCGTCTGGGACGACGACGACGACGACGATCGTTGCCTGCCGTCTTCGCCGTCTTCATTTTCGCGTTTTCTGGACGAGTGGCCGCCGGGGCCGGGTGGGCCACCGGGGCCGGGTGGGCGCTGTCGATGTTGACGCTTTTCCGACATGGATGACGACGTGTGTAGACGGATTCTTTGGGTGGGGATGGAGTCGGTTTGAGTGACCGTTCCTCTCGTACAGCTGAGAGAGTTAGTGGTGGTAGGAAGAGAGCTCCAACGTTGGGACAGACAGACCAAGGAAGAGGCAATTGATCTGTGCACGATCTGTGTATGAGACCCACTGGCTTACGAAGGAATAGTTTCAAATAAATATATTGATTCCAACTTGAGGATACGGAAAAATCTGGGAAATTTATTTATGGGACTGAACTCAACGCGAGAAAGAAAGAAAGTGATAGAAAATTGAGCGACAGAAATCACGCGAGAATAAAGTGCCGTTGGTGTTCCAACTCCGAGATTACCATAGAGTTTGTAAAGTACTATCGTATGAGGCCCACAGAGTCTCTACGAAGGAACAGTTTTGAGACATCACAGATAGCTCAGCAATGCGGCAGTGGTAAAGAGTCGTGTTGTTGGAGTCACCACGATGTGTGTGTAGTATTATTTTATGCCCGTTGAGTTTTTTCAGAGATTCATCATTGCCCAAAATCCCAGGATCAAGGATCAACCCCCCCGCCCAGGATTCAATTTGATCAACCCCGCCCGCCCCCTTCCCTGTTTCTACCGTCGTTGTCAAAGTCTCTTGAACAATAGCCCACGCACCCAATTCATCATTCACGTCCCATAGTTTACCCAAGGCAGCTGCTCACGGTCCCAATGAACCATCCGGCCTGCCCCATCCCGAAGCCCGTCGCACAAAATCCGAAAACAACGAACAACGGCAGCAATCCCAACAACAACAAGCCCAAGCGACCTCTGTCGGCGTTCAACCTTTTCTACCGGTACAAGCGACGGAAGATACTGCGATACATCTCCCACGGCGGGGGTGGCGGCGTCGACAAGGACGAGATAATAAGGATCGTCGGCACGGCGCCCGGCCTCGAGGCGGAGGAGGAGGAGGAGGAGGAGGACCAACGCTCCTCCTCCTCCTCCTCCTCCTCCTCCTCCTCCCCGAACGACCCACGCGGCGGGGAAGATGAGCGTCCCGCCCCGGAGGCGATGGAGGAGGACGAGCGTCGCGCGTCGGCCATACGGTCCGAGCTCGCCGGCAACCTCCTCCCCCGCGACAACCGCGACCGGCAGCACCGCACGAACGAGTCGGCGATGAACGGGACCATGAGCTTCGTCGAGCTCGGGAAGGCCATGAACGCGTCGTGGAAGGGGTGCGACGACATCGCCAGGTCGGTCTTCGACGACCTCGCCGAGGAGGGTCGGAGGCACTACCAGATGCGGCTGAGGGAGTACCTCGACGGGGCCGGCGGGGGCGGGGGAGGGGGCCCGGCGATCGCGACTGCCGCGGCGAAGGCGAAGGCGACGACGAAGGCCGCGACGGCGAAAGCGAAGAAGCCGACTGCCGCCGCCGGGGGCAGGAGGAGGGGCAAGGCCGGATCGCCCGTCGAGCTCAGGGACGACGTCCCGGACTCGACGGACGACGACGGCGCCAAGCTCGCCGAGGCAGCGCGGGGGATGGCCAGGATCGCATCGTCCGCCGCGGCCGACTTTCGCCACCTTCGTCGCCCTCCCGCCCCGCCGACGAACCACGGGGCCGGCGGTCGGATCCCCCCCCCGCCGCCGCCGCCGGCGGGATACTGCCGCGGGATGCCCCCCGACAGCGGTCACGTCGACCTGCGCACCGTGTCGGCCGATCACTCCGTCGCGTCGTCGTCCTGCCACGACGCGATGCCGCCCCGGAGGGGGCATCCTCCGCCCCGGCAGCAGCTGCTGCTTCGACCCCATCCTCACGCCCCCTTTCGCGGCGGCGAGGTACCGTACCATCACCGCCACCATATTCATCCGTCCGCGCATCGCCACCATCATCGTGGCCAGCAGCCCGTCGCCGGCGTCGAGGACGTAGAGCTGCTGCACCGCGTGCGGGAGCTGGAGGGGCAGCTCGCGGCGGAGCGCCTCCTGTCGCGCGTGCGCGAGCTGGAGGGGGAGGTGGCGAGGCGCATCGCCGTCGAGGGACGGATGCGCGCGCAAATCGACGAGCTGGCGACGCTGCTCTCGTCCGCGGCCGCCGCGGAGGCGCCGCCGCAATCGGCGGACGACCGCCCCCCGGCGGGGCGGCAGCAGCAGCCGCACCACCACCACCACCACCACCATCGGGAGGGAGGAGGAGGAGGAGGGGGGGGGGTGGAAGGACTCTGGTCCCTGGTCTCCGCGAGCATGATCCACCCGTCGATGAACGCCGCGAGGGAGCGCGCCAACGACATCAACGCGACTACGGCGGCCGCCGCGCACGACCGCGCCGGGACGTCCCCGGGGATCGGCGCGGCCGGCCCACCGAGCGCTCCCGGTCCCGTCGCGGTAGCCCCGCCGTCCCACTTCCAACAGCGGTGGATGCAGCAGCAGCAGCAGCAGCATCATCCTCCCCAGCACCACCACCACAACTCGTCGATGTTCCCGACGGTCCACCGTCCCGTGCGTCCGTCGTCGGCCGAGGCCGTTCGGGTGGACGTCCTCCTCGCGGGCGCGGGCGGCGGCGGCGAAGGGTCCTCGCCGACGAAGAAGAGACAACGCCGCGACTGATTCTCTCTCCCGTGGCGGGCGCTTCTTGCTTCCGCATACGAGGGGCGACTTTTGCTAGCAGGGATCCGGGGCGTAGTGGAGGACGCGTTGCCGAGAAAATCACACCCGGCTCCGGGTTTCTCTTCGAGATGAGAGTATGGCTGACATTATGGTACAAGTAGAAAAAGTCGATTCTGATAACTAGGAGAGATTTATTCATATAAACGCCGTTCCGTCGACGTCCAAATCATGATCAATCCTTGCACGCGCGTGCTTGGTGTTTGTACAATTTGCAAATGATAGCGTCAACTACTGCCGGGAGCGATGCGCTCTCCGATTTCGATCAAAACGTTATCGACCACCAACGCGAATCCCAGCGGCACCTCTCCGGCGGATCGCATTCGACGGCACCTCCTCAACCCCAACGCCGATGCCGACAGCCTGAGCTTGTGCAGCGGGAGCGGCCCCTCCTCCCGGCCGCCCGACGTCGTCTCGTCCTCCCCCCCGCCCCTCTTCCCTCCGAGGGGGAGCAATATCGGCGCCCACAGGGCCTTGATCGTCGGTGTCCAGAATATCGGAACGTTGCCGTACCTCCTCCTCGCATTCCTCGCGACGTCGCCGTCGCCGTCGCCAAGTATGCGAGCGTTTCCCCACCCGGAGAGGACGAACTTCCGCATCCGTCCTCCTCCCCCGCCCTCGTCGTCGTCGTCGTCGTCGTCGTCGTCGTCTCCAGGGCCGTCGACGAGGTCTTCCCCGTCTTCCTCGAATTCAATATTCGCCACTTGGGCGGGCACGCCCCACGCGCGCCGGCATACGTCTTCGGCGACCGCGGTCGAGACGTACAGGTCCGTCCCCCACTGCCCGAGGCACAACGACGACGACGACTCCCCCGGGACGTCGACCCTGCCCAGCCCGACGACGCCACCCATCGTAACGTACTCCCGGTACGGTCCCACGGGCGAGTAGTCGTACTCGAGTATCACCGATCCGCCGAGGGAGTACCCGAACAGGGAGAGGAGCTCGGCCGACGGCGGACGACGACGACGACGACCACTCGGGGAGGAGGATGAGGCGGAGTCGTCGTCGTAGTCGACGACGACTCGCACCAACGACGGCCGGAAGACGAACCGCCCCCCGAACGCCCAGGGGTACTCCGGATCGAGCCCATTCCTCTCCTCCGTCGTCGCGGCGGGAGGAATGCGACCCGGCCACTTGGGAAGCAGTCCGTCGAGGGGGGGAGGGAGCGTCGGCCATCCGAACGCGCGCAGCGACGACGATGACGACGTCGACGACGACGAGGCGGACGGCGAACGGCGGGGGAGGGTGCTGCTGCTACCAATGGGGAGGTGGAAGCCGGCGGCACGGGGCGCACGCGACACGGCGGCGATGATCGCGGTGCAAAGGCATGTTGTTCCGACGATTCCCGCCGTTGCGAAGATGCTCCTCGCCATGATATGTTCAGTTGGTTGTTGGGATAAAGGGGGGGTTGATTCATGGTGTATTACAATTATAAAAATTGTATAACGGCCAACGCCAACCGCCCTTGTAGCTCAGTTGGTTAGAGCACTTCATTAGTAATGAAGAGGTCCGTGGT
>JALLOS010000767.1:0-10261 GCA_036939435.1 Stephanodiscus minutulus
CGGACATAAACACGAAGCCGAAGCAGGGAGCTGTCTTTCGGGCTTTCAGGGGACATGTCATGGGCATCCCAGCTGATTACAACGATGCAAGTTTTGCAACCAGGTGTAACTTCAGACCACCGAAGTGGGTACCTGAGCCAGTGTTGATACTACCCATACCAAGGGATTGGGTAGCAGCGCAGGAGTGTGTTGGGGACAATACAAAGGGACCTAAACCAACCGCAGCCAGGCCGGCTGCAAAGTTTCATTTTGCTGTAGACGTGGAGGCACATGCAGTGCAAACTGCAGAGCCAACCAAACAGGATCAACGTGCACCAATCAAGATGGTAAGCGGACGTGCTTGGAGCCCGGGGATCTACCAGGCACTGAGACTACTGGAGAAAAGCCTAGATGTAGCATGGGACAGGGCGTTTATTCACCCTCTCACTTTTAATTAATAATCTCCAATTACTAAGTTACATTCAGGCACATTGTGCTGACTCCATCAACAAAGACTTAATACAACATTATGGAATATTGGTATTTGATTAATTCCTCTCAAAACAGCGTCTCAGTCCATGACAAAGCGATGGAGAAACTGTGGGCTATTTGTACACAGTCTTATGAATGGATTCCTTGTCCCATACATATAAAACAGTCAGACTTCGCCGTGCATTTTTCCAAAACGATGGCAGATCTCTCTTTTCTTCGCCCTTGATTGACACTCGCAGTGCAGGATCAGAAAACAACCACAAAATGCCTAAAAGGAGAGCCTCTTTTTGGCGTCCAAGTAGCTTTGGCGTCTTTGAGAGTGCGATTGCCTGCTCATGGTTGATGATACGGACGTCTGCATTTGAATTTGGCAAAGACGTGGACTTTATTTGAGTGATCACAAAAGAGTGGTGGGATCAGCATACACATTTCCATTTCACACAAAAAAATCATGCTTGACGACGGAAGGAGAGACCCTCCTCACGAGTAAAGAAATACGAAAGTAAAATACACTTTAATCTTTGACTATGCTATCAGTCAACGAGCAAACTTGGCATTACTCCTTTGCGACAGCCGAACCAACACACTTACATTTACAATACGCGAAAAATGACAAATTACGAGAGAGAAGCGTCTAATACAATACGAGCAGCAGCTGTAACAACATGGCATCGAGTCGCCTATGGTGGTGGTGCCGAGAGAAACGCGCACAACTTCTTCGCCCATTCCCCCCCCCCCCCAACAAGAAAAGCCCCTTGCCCCCCCCCCCCCCCCCTTTCAAGCCATGGTCCCCCCGCCCCCGATAATTCCCCTCCGTACGGCCTGATTCACCCGTTGTCGCAGGAACGCCGCGTACGCCACGAAACCCACCGTCCCGATGATGAAGAACGTGAGCGCGAACTTCTGCCCCCCCGTGGTCTGGACAGAGTCGTACTTCGTCCCGCCCACGATGTTGATGGTCTTCGACGACTTGACGACGAGCTCGCCGGATTCGTCGTACGCGCCGGAATTGATGCTCGCGATGAACTCGCATACGGTCCCCTCGTTCGACACCTGCGAGGCGTAGATGTCGGAATAGGATGCAATACCCGACGCGAACGAGTGAGGCGTCTCGCACTTGCCCGCCGCCTCGTACAATGTCTTACAGACGTCGGCAGTCACCGCCTCGGCGTAATCACCGTCGCCGTCGTCGTCGTCGTCGTCCACGCCCATGCAGGAAGCTACGCAATCCTCGGTCGTGAACGTGTGCTTCATTAGGTGGTAGCTGAGTTTCACGTTGTACCCGTTCTTCTTTATGTAGGTGTCGGGCGCGGCGTCGGCGTCGTAGGTCTCGCAATACTCGTCCGTGAACAGCCCCACCTTGATCCGCGTGCCGGACTTATCGCACATAGCCCCCGCGTAGTACACGACCCCCGTGTTGTCGTTCTTGTACACCTTCTCGCACTTGTAATACTCGGCGGCGTCGACGTATCCGTACTCCTCCATGCTGTCGATGTTCTGACACTGGGAGTAGCAAGTGTCGCAGTCGACGGTCGTCGTCGCGCGACGACGACGACTGCGACGACGATCGCGCCCACCTCCGTCGGCGGCGGCGTCTGTCGCGCACGACTGACACGCCTCGCAGTAGTCGTCCTGCTCGTTCTTCTTGTGCTGCAGCGTCGCCTCGAGGTAGGTGTCCATGTCGATGACGTACTCCCCGTAATTGGTTTTGCACCCGCTGCTCGAGCACATGCCGCCGCTGTCGTAGCACAGGCGGAAGACGACGAGCTTCTGCGTCGCAAGCACCGTCTCGTCGTTGTGATCCTCGTCGTATTGCTTGATGTACAGGCACTTCTCGAATTTGATGGAATATGAGGATAGGTCGATTGTCTCCTCCTCGAGGCGTCGTCTCGCCTGCGAGGCGGGAGCCGGACGGGCCGCGGACATGAGGGAACCGAGGTACGACGCGTAGGGCGAGTCGGGAGTTTTCCATGTCACCACCCTGTTCGGCGGGAATGGATCATTGCTGTTATTGTTTGACGACGAGGCCGCACCGATCGAATGGACGACGCCGCACGAGGACAGCGATAGTGCGACGGCGGCCGAAACGGAGAGAAGTCGCATGCTGTATCCCCCTTGTCTTATTCTTGTTGTTGCTGGTTGATGTTGGCTTCTTTGTACTGTGTGTGGCAGGAGGGCACCATTAGAGACTTCGCTTCGGGCGGATCAAGAAAGAGAATCCCACCGCTAAACAAGAGAGAGGACGAAGGGGCCGGGCGGAGGGAAATATCGCCACTCAAAACAATCATGTAACCTCATCTTTCTCGCTTTATAGTTTTCATGTAGGAATTCATTAGATATCTTCCGATTGCTTTCATTATCTCTCGTATTTCGGAGTTATAAGGGAATACACATTGGGGCTCCGGAGTGATGAGGGAATACAATGGGGTATGCACACAAAACAAAAAAACAAAAAACAAAAAAGACTCCTGAGTTTTGAGGATTTTGCTGCCTGTCCGTCAGAGCATCCCCTGCGGTTTGCGGTTTGCGGTTTGCGGTTTGCGCGGCGGCCTATGGTAACCGACACAACAGCAACAAATAATAAACCATGAAGCTGGTCAAATTCCTCCAAAAGCTCAACCGAGAACAGGTCACGATCGAGCTCAAGAATGGCACCGTCATCTCGGGGACGGTCGTGGGCGTCGACGCGACGATGAACGCGCACCTGAAGAAGGCCAAGATGACCGCCCGGGGGAAGAACCCCGTTAGTTACGCCACCCTGAGCGTCAGGGGGAGCACCGTCCGGGCGTGGCTGTTGCCGGACGGTCTGAATCTTGATGCCCTGCTGGTCGAGGAATCCACGAAGGTGCGTTACATTCTCGTTTTTTTTTCTTCTTTCCATCTTTTGAACGGAACTTATGTTCATGCTTTGCGTCTGCCATTGTAGAACGTGCAAAAGGCAGCACCCGTCGGGCAAGGCGGAGGCAGAGGAAGGGGGCGTGGACGAGGGGGTGGTGGTGGAAGGGGGAGGTCTAGTGGGCCGGGAAGGAGGTAAACAATATAATATATTGCCAACGGCTGTGTGTGAACCCGTCGGGCAAGGTGCAAGCGGAGGTAGGGGGCGTGGACGAGGGGGTGGTGGAAGGGTGAGGAGGTCTAGTGGGCCGGGAAGGAGGTAAACAACATACTGCCAATGGATGTGCGTGTACCTACGGGTGGAGAGGAGAGAGAGTCGGCTGGTTTTTCACTTGCTTGAATAATACCAAAAATCAGCTACACACGAGGGGCGATTTTGATGGGGGAGGAATCCCTGTGCACACTGGGGCGAGAGCACAATCTCACTGCATCCACACAAGCGGCAGGGCGGGGGCAACAATTGACGCTGCTCCTACTGAAATTTAATACTATTCCAGCATAATGCAATAAAAAAATTACGAGGTGTAAAATCTATTCTTTTTGCCACACCTACTTATAATTCTCTCTAAGCATCGCCGTCTCCGTCACCCATTTTACGTTTCCCCTCCTCTGCGGCAATCGTGCTCTTCACCTTGTTAACGAACATTGCCACCCTCCCCATCAATTCATCTACCCCATCTCCTTCCTTGGCACTGATCCACATGAGACGGCTGTGCGGCATGATCTTAAGCAGCTCACCCTCCAGCTCCTCCCTGCTTCGGAAGCGTCCATCGTTTTCGGACGCATTATCGTTGCCGAATGCCGAATCTAACTTGTTGACGACCACCACCTGGGGCATCGTGGCCAATTTGCCAGTGCCGTAATTCAACAGCTCCCTGTTGATCATCGCGTACTCGTCGAGGACGCTCGCCGACGTGGCATCGAGTAGGTGCAGTATGACGTGACACCGCTCGACGTGGCGGAGGAAGGCGTGGCCGAGCCCTACTCCCTCGGAGGCGCCGGCGATGAGGCCCGGCACGTCGCATATGACGAGGGATTTTCCGTTGTTGCTGTCCGTCGTCTCGTCGTCGCCGTCGTCGTCGCCGTTGTCGCGTGAATAGTACGGCGGTACCCAAACGCCCAGGTTCGGCACCACGGTGGTGAACGGGTAGTCGGCGATCTTGGGCTTGGCCCTCGTGACCTTGGCCAGCAGGGTCGACTTCCCGGCGTTGGGGACTGCGACCAGCGCCACGTCGGCGACGACCTTCAGGGTGAGCTTCAGCCGCAGGCGCTCTCCCGGCCGGGGCGGCATGCGTGGCGTCCTGATCCCGCGGGGCTGCGACTTGTCCGCCGGTCCACCGCTCCCGTCCCCCCCCGTCCCGCCCGTGGCGATCACGAGAGTCGGGTCGTCTCGGGTGATCGTACCGCGATCGACGTAACGGATCGCGGGCCGATCGGGATCGGCATCGTCGGGGGGGGGCTCCTCCGCCACCTCCTCCTGCACGATCGTGCCCGGTGGCACCCTGACGACGACGTCCTTCCCGTTCCTGCCGCGTCGATTCTGACGTTCGCCGTCGTTTCCGTTCTCGGCGCGGAAGGATAGGACCCAACCGGCAGCGCCGCGCCTCTTGTTGGCGGTGGCCGCGGCGCCGCCCCCCCCGAAGGCGTTCGGCCTGTAAGCGTAACGCGACAGTCCCGCGAGGGTGTTCATGCTCTCGTCGACACGTAGCACGACGTCGCCCCCCGTTCCGCCGTCGCCGCCGTCGGCGGGGCCGTCTTGGTTCTTCCCGACCTTTTTGTAGGTGGAGCTGCCCTGCCCCCCGGAGCCAGCGCGGACGTATATCGTCGCCTCGTCGAAGAAGGAGTACTCATTCGTCGACGATGTCTGCGATGGAGTTAATGTCGTTGTGGTAGAAGATACGTTGCCGACTGGTGTTGCAATAACTTTGTTTTTGCCATCGTGTAAGTTTGTCGTTGATATCACATATGATGTTTCTGTTGAAGACAGCGATGAATCAAGCGAATTGCAATCATTCTGCATTGATCGGTGGGTTGTAAGATGGGACGGCAGTAATTTCGAGATGTAACGCCTTCTTAATTTCGAACCACCAACACTGCTGAATGATAGCGGAGACGAAGGGATGACGAATGCATCCGCAATAGGAAGAATACCACCATTCGTCATCGTCGTCGACGAAAGCATGTTGATAATCACGATCCTACTGCCACTGCCGCTGCCATGCTTCGTAAAGGCAAGTGTAGATAGAACAAAAAGGATAGTCATCCCGTGATTTGATGTTGTTGTTGCTCTCCTGCCCTTGCAGCTCCCCACGGTTAGCTTCCCAACACAACGCCGCATCCTTAGTTTGTTCCTTTCATTTCCACAGCCGCTGCTACTATTTTCAAGGGTATCATCATTGTCCTCGTGGAAAAAACCATCGCCGCAACCGTCATTAGAACTGCAATTGTCGACGACGACGATATCATGCCGCCGGCATGCGCTCTCCTCCCCCACCACTCCGCGTCTTCTGTTTCTCCTTCCATAGGAGAGGTCACTGTTTGTTGGAACCGAAGATGATGAACTGCGTTGCCGTCGTGGAAGGCTGTCGTCGTCAGCTGCCATGTTGGTTGTGCGGGGTGTTGTGTCGGTGCAGTGGTACCTACCATGTTCGGGTGGGGCAGCAAGAAAGGCTCGATACCAATTCCTATGTATTTTTTTCCCGAGGATGATTGTCACACATCATCCGTCGCCTGTAAGATAGATGTGTCTCTACCATAAAATATTCAAAAACTCCCTCTCCTCCCTCTCCCAAACGACCGATTGCCTTCGTACCAATCGTCGTCAATATCCGTCGAGCAAGCCGCAGATCGCTTTGAGGGTGAAGCCATAGAGTAAATGCGCATATTGCCTCCTCCATCAACGCGCTTCGTCCTCATTGGAACGCAAAACGGGGAAAATGTCGGGGCGGCGGCCAGGGCAATGTGAATCAATCAAAGAAACTTTGCGCTCGCTCCAACATCCGATGTGATGAATTACTTACCTCTGAACTCGTGTTTTTTCCTTTTATACATCTCGCTCTCCATCCAGGAAGACGATGGGTTTCACCGACCTCGCGCTCGTGTCCCCACGCGATCCCAAAGTTCTCCATAGGCAGAAGGTCATACAACGTAAGTAATATATACAACCGAAGAAACTGTGTGCTCGTTCCTGATGTGATGAATAACCTCTGACCTCAACGTTGTTTCTATCCTCCTTTCGTTTGTCTATCAGGAGCCAGCGGCGCAACGGACGTATTGCGTCAAGCGAATATCTACGCGAGCTTGGAAGACGCGTTGACGGATAGGACTATCGTTTGCGGGACCGGGATGCCGTTCGAAATGCATGGAAAGAGACGACAAGTACCGGACGAGATGCTATTCCACGAGCCAAGGGTGTTCTTTGACAGGCTGATACTGAAAAATAATAATGAACTGGAAAGTGATGATCGGAAAATTCGCTTGGCTCTGATATTTGGCAGCGAACGAAGAGGTAACTTTATCTGATTTTATATGTCTGTTTCGTTTCCCAGTTTTTTTGTTTGCCGTTATCATTGGTATCCACAGCTCATTGTGTCACACGATTGTTTTGACTCCTTTGGAACAGGCATGTCGGAATCAGACGTGGTCCACTGCGATGCCATGTTGGGCATCCCCACAAACCCAAACTTCGGTTCTTTGAATTTGGCAGCGGCCGTGCAACTCATAGCTTACGATTGGAGGATGGCAATTGGTGGTCATGATAGTTATGGTGTGGGAGATTGCTGAAGTAGAAAATAGAACTTCTGATTGAATATGGAAAATTGTGGCGGCATGTTGGCGCGTACAGTGGTCGAACGCTGAATGTGGTTGATGTTATAACTGGAAATGACTGCACTAATTCGTTACGATTGAACATGCTATCAAAATCTCAAAACTCAGTGGGAAGTCTATCTACATAGACTCGAGAAGTCAATCAGGATTATACTTGGAGCAAGTTGAAAAAAAATAGTTATGTTTCTGTCTCCATGATAGGATGTTGGAGCTGAGTAATTAGTTATCGCTAGCGGTATTCAGCATGACCAGGTGTAACGAGGCAAAGAGAGTATCCAAGCTGTGGATGAACGAGGAACACATGAAAAGAGGTAGTGAAGAGGAAGGAGGAGTCCTAATTTTGCTCCCAACGACTCACTATTTGCGAGTGCCATAAGTTCCTAAGGTCACTTACTATAACAATACAAATACATCATTTTCATTACAGCACACAATCATCAATGTTGTATCCAGAACACCTCATGATCTCCTTAAAAATTAGGATATCGCCACCCAAATCAGTCAGTCCCCCGTTTGATTGATAGGCCTCCATGACATCCTCCAATGGCTTCAGGAAGTGACGGCGGTACAGCTCCTCGAGTCCCTCCGGCCTTCCCATTCTTCTTACGAACTCTGTACTCATTTTTGCAATGGCACGAGCCTTGCGGTCGTGTCGTTCGGCCCACTCGTTTTTTTCTTTCAAGTCACTAAGATCTTCCTTCACCGGCACATAGTGGACCCACGGCTGGAGGTGTTCGTGGTACCAATCGTACCCGGACGTCTCGGGATGGAACAGCACGCCGGGAAAGGCGAGTTTTTGGATGGTCCCGCTCAATGAGGTGCCACCACCGCCCCCGAGATCGATGTGATATTTGTACTTGGCGAGTTCGTCCAGCGACAATTCATCTTCCCTGACCGGCACGCCATGCTCCCTGCATAGCTTCATATTAGTATCCAAGGCACCCGGCAAGAATTTCATGTTCGCCCATGGAATCACCTTCGTGTTCCGTTTCGGGTTTACGTTCATGACATTTGCCTCAAATTCAGAATGTGCCGTGATGACAGCGGCTTTCCACCGCGGGCGCAGCTCGTCGTACACGTCATCCAGAGCGTGTAGCACGCCCCCGACGCCTCGGCCGTACTTTCTCAATTTTGGATCGACGTCGGTCACAAAGTCTAGCGATTTCAGCTCGGGATGGAGCAGCGGCATGTACGAATAGTCCTGACCTCTCCACACGACTTGGTTAATCAGGTCCTCCCACACTATCCCCTCCTCCCCCTCCTCCGTTACCTTACCGAACACCACCCCCTGCGTCTCCCGCCCGTCCGCTGCTATAGTCTTCGGTAGCAGATACTCGCACACCTCGTGACGCGCCTGCCATTCGGCCATGCACCTCAGGTGCATCCGGGGGGGCGGGGGCATGGTGATGAGCGTGGGCAGTATCGTCTGGTCCGAGAATCCGGAACCGAAGTGCATTATCGGCGCGAAGGCCTTCCGTCGTTGACAATCCCCCGGGCGGGCGAGGCACTCGCGGGTCAGGCGCGGCGTGTCCGCGGTGGATACCAGGAATAGCAAATCCGTTGAACTTGACTCGCCCTCCCGACCTTGGAATCGGTGGGAGTGTCGATTCCGGAACGCGGACACTATGGCTTGCATTATGTTCCCGATCTTTGCGCAACCCGCATCGCACTTCGGGGGCGGACCGCCCGCCAGTCCGGGCAGTAGCACCACGAAGTCGTCGAACCCAGAGTCATACATGACCAGTAGCAGTTCTCGGGTGAAGTGCGGCAACGTAGCAGCGATCTCCTTGGTGGAGTATGGCGTGACCTTCCTCTCGGACTCGGGTGGAGTGTAGAAGAAAGTGTTCTCGAGCTGCTTCTTCGCGAGCCATTCTCTCATGTGCTGTCCCAGATCAAACGGAAGCACAAAGTCCCTGTCTTCCGGTAATCCCATGGGAGGCACGAAGAAGTTGGATGTTTTGGCGACAGTTGGATGCAGTTGCTGATCTTGCTGTTCCTGATCGTCTAACCGCTGATCATTTTGTTCTTGCTGCTGTTCAATTTGTTCTTTCGTCTGTTGTTCTTGCTGTTGCTGTTCAATTTTCTCTTGTTGCTCTTCAAATTGATCCTGCGGCTGTTGATTTTGCCGTCGCGGTTCAATTTGCACTTGCTGCTGCTCAATAAGTCCATGCGACTTTTTTTCTTGCTGATCAATTAGATCTTGCGGCTGTTGTTGAATCAGTTGTTCTTCATCTTGCTCCAATTGTTGTTCTTGTTCAGGTTGCAATTGATGTCGCAGTTGGAACTGCTGCTTATGTTGCTGTTGTTGACGCTGGTGGCGATGCTGCTTCACGTCGTGCCTCAATACTCCCATCGCGATGACCAGTACAACGGCGAACGCGACGAAAAATGGTGATAATTTCCTAGAGGCTTTTCTTCTTATTTTTTTAAGGTTTGATGTCGTGGCATTGGAGGTGGTGAAAGGCAAATCTGTGAGGGCAGAAATTATTGTTCGACGGTCGTCATCGTTGTCCGTTAAGTTGATCTCGACCATTGTACAGCCATCGTCAGAGATAATCGACGAGACTAGCGATTGTTCTCCGACTATTCGTTTTCTCGGATGATGGGTGCGGTTGGGCGCCGACGGCCGATTGACTCGAGATGATCGCGTTGTCCGTGGCATAACGATTTGAGGCGGACACATCAATACGCCATAAACAGACGCTCAAGTAAGAGTGCTGGTGTGCTGCCGCGCAGTAAGCTGCCGCCGCTACGCCCCGCTGCTGCTGCGTCCAAGCAGTGACCTAAGTTTAAACGTTCGCAGTGAACTCTAACATAATATGCTTCTGCCTCGCCTATTCCCGCCCAAGAACATGATGTTGTTAGGACCTTTTGGGACCCAATAGAGCTATTGTACTGAAGTGGAGCATTTCTAAAAACACGAAGACATAAAATATCGGTCATAAAGACAAATTTATGTCTTTTTAACCCTATTTTTAACCCTATTGAGGTTGAGGGAAACGTGCGACTTACAAAATAATCGCTACTGACAAGAAAGGTTATTTTTGATATGACCTATGTATCTCAA
>JALLOS010000768.1:0-10259 GCA_036939435.1 Stephanodiscus minutulus
CAGCTAAACAAGTTTGAGAAATTAATCATGAAGGCCAAGAAGGGCTTTGAGTTTTCAGTGAATTACGTTTCAGGCGTAGTTCTCGAACGGAACTCAATGCTCAACTTGTCTGTTATCGATCAAAGGCACAAAATTACCAAGTGGCTTATCGAAGAAAAGGGGGCGGACATCGAGTCTTGTGATAGAGGCCAATTCACGCCCCTGATGAATGCTGCGTGGAATGGTATGTACACTTTGTCATCCACAGTATAACTCTCTTTTGAACAACGTAACAATGCTTTCCATGAATATCAAACCGCAGGTGACAAATATATCACGAGGTACCTGTTGGCAAAAGGATCCGACCGTACGAAACTCGGCTACAATCATTCGAGTCAGGGTCTTGCCCCTCCAAAGTTTGAAGGTTTGACTGCCGAAGGATGGGCAAGAAAACGGGGTCATGATGAAGTTGCTGAATTGATTCGTCTTGGGCTTGCTTAGTGTTAACGGTAATCAACTTGTCTTTCTATGTGGAATCACTTTAGGAGACAGCCACGGAGAAAGAGGAGAGATCATGATTCGTTCAGCGTGCGTTTGTTGTGGTGGTGTTCGTTTGTCGAGCCTACGTCAAGAGTGTTCGTTCGAAGCCTTGGGGTGATTTAGGGGAGCGTAGGTTGAGCAGCATTTGTTCAACTAGTGGCTCGTGTACGTCGAGTTGCGTTTTGTGGAGTGACGACGAACTAAATGCGAAGGCGTTTATTGTTTAACTTTGCAAATTATTGTAAAAATACGAAGTGTAATAAATACTACTCCTATTCTGTGACAACGATTACGTACAGGAAGTGATCTGGGTGGGACAACGCTCTCCAAAGGTCAACCATTGCGCACTTCATACTAGGTTGAACTCCCTGGATGCAATAATGAATGGAAGTTGCCCAACCTGTAGCAGGGTCTGTTACGAAATGATTCGGGAGGCAATTTGATAGGAAATCTCCCAATGTAGTGTAGGGCGGCGATTGGTATGAACCAAGTGTTTCGAGTAGCTCCCAGGGCCGTCTCATGTTCTCTTTGTTTTCCTTTCTGTGCTTTACTGGGTTTTGGATTGCAGGCCGTTCATTTAGCATGAGTCTAACCGGTATCAATTGCAGTGGGTCGATTCGGTCATCCTGGGCAGTCGATTGAGAGTTCATCGGACGGGATGATATTCCCGATTGAAGTTCAACATTCACATCGTGATAGGCTGCGAAATTCGACATCTTCACCGCGTCCCAAATCTTTTCGTGCGAGGCTTTGGTAATTTGCATGGCCACTTTGGAGCTAGCGTACTGCATGAAAAGGGCTTGTTTGAGTGAATTTCGAAACAACCTCCCAACGAGAGCGGCAAGGCGGCGGTGGCTATCACCAACATCGCTATCCGTTTTCTCATCCTTTCGTGCTGGACTTCCGTCATCCAAAGGCAGTAAGCGATCGTACGGATAAGAAGTGAAGTGCACCCGTATCCGCCAGGGGAGAAAGCTATCTTGAATGTGTCGATTGTAAGGACCCTTCCATGACGACAGATTGGCTTTACCTTTCATGAGGTCGTACAATACCCCGACGAACAAATGCCAGCGGAGAGGTATTCCACTGACTTCGTCTTCAAACCAACACTCGGGATAATCGGACGAACTTTTGGACCCCTTCGAATGGGGAGGAGGACATGCAGGTGCTTCTTTTCCGGCGTCACCATCGGAACCCTCGCAATTCCCACAGCTTTCCACACCACCTCCGCCGCCACTACTACTCTCGGCGGGACTATCGGGAGGCTCGTCCACGTTCATGCTCGAAAACGCCGATGACAACCCAGGAGCCGCGGGGGCGTAGCCGGACATGTGCATCACTTCCTCGTGCAATCCCACGTGAAGATACGTCGCGCGGGAGATCATCTTGTGGATCGGCCGTGGAGTCGACGGGGAGGATAGCGATGCGGTCGCGAGGGATAGTACGACGGGGATGTGTCCCGACCAATTCACATTTTGGATGGAAGCGTTGGATGCCGGAATGGGTGCGTCGGCGTTGGTATCTTCGCCCCTCATGATTATGATAAGAAGCCGCCTGCCTTAACTCCTCCCAAGCTTCGTTACTTTTTAAAAGATCATAAGTGTAGGTAGCATTTGCGGAGTCTTCTAATCTACTCGATTTACGCCGATGTACGACGTAGTTGCGGACATCGTCCTTCGTGTGTGGACGATGAGAAGCTTCGGGCCTGCCTCCTTTATCTCCTCGGTACATACCCACTGTGAGTTTTACAGACCTCTCTACATCATGCGAAATGAAAAAGATCTAACAGGAGTGTTCGCCCCACGGAATGGAAGAGATCCCAGGGGAGGCCTGCGCAGGCCTGTCCCACTCACACAGCTGGCTAGATATGGTACGTACAACCGTTGAGAGATGAGGAAACACACACAACATGACAAAACACAACACCAACGAAACCGATCGAATATCTATCTAGCCAGCCACAACTCCGAGAGAGTAGATACCCTACACCAGCCTTCTGATATTACTTATATTTCATTAAGGAACCACACGAGCAAATATATAGTCTCCTCCCCAAACCATGTTCCTCGTCAACTGGTTCTACGACACCCTCGCCTCTCTAGGCCTTTACCACAAGAATGCGAAGATCCTCTTCCTCGGCCTCGACAACGCCGGGAAGACCACCCTCCTCCACATGCTCAAGGAGAACCGCGTCCAGGCCCACGTCCCGACCCTGCATCCCAACACCGACGAGCTCATCGTGGGACAGCTGAAGCTGAAGACCTTCGACCTCGGCGGACACGAGACGGCCCGTCGGCTGTGGCAGGATTACTTCACGACCGTGGACGGCGTCGTCTACCTCGTCGACGCCGTCGATCGCGGGCGATTCCCCGAGGCGAAGACGGAGCTCGACGCCCTCCTGACGTCGGACGAATTGCAGGACGTGCCGTTCCTCGTTCTCGGGAATAAGATCGACATGCCCTCGGCGGCATCGGAGGAGGAGTTGAAGTACGCCTTGGGGCTGATGGACACGTACGGGAAGGACAACAGGCCGGATAAGAATTCGACAGTCAGGCCCATAGAGGTATACATGTGCTCGGTCGTGAGGAGGATGGGATACAAGGATGGATTCATGTGGCTGTCTCAATTTCTCGCTTAGGGACAGTGGTGTGTTGTTTATGTCGAAGTGCCCGATGCCTGTGCTGGTGTTGTTGAAAAACGAGTCCAAGATCTTAACCGGAGATTAGAGGATGCTAATAATAATGGGGGGGTAGAATAAAATAACAGCCTTAAGGAGTGTCATACAAAACCATGTCTTTTATTTTGTGGGGGAGATTGACTAAAGAACCTCATGCAATTCTATACATCCACTTTTTCAGCTGATGTTGGATTGTTGAGTTCTGCCAAATTGAAATTCTTGTACCAGACCTCCCTTGGGAGAATGGATATTCCACAAAGCGTCCTACACGTTTCGATGCGGATTGAGAAATCAGGGTCGGACAAATTTACTGAAAATTTATGTCCCGGCATTCCCAGTCCACCCATAACCACGGGCGTCACGGCGTCAATCACTTGCTCCCGCGTGAGATGTGTGCACAGCCTCCTCTTTATTTCGAGTTTGAAGGTGATCTCTTTGCCATTGTTGGGAAGGATAGCTCGAATATTTGGCAAGCACCGTTTCAAGAGTGATATGCTAACGGCCTTGATTTCTTCTACCGAGGCATAACACTGACCAAACAATGGAATGTGGACAAAGAAAATTCGGTATGAGGTCGGTAAGTCGAGAAGCTGCAAAAACGATGGGGCACAGTATGGTACTTACTGTTGTTTGCATGGGAATCATGCGACTGATGAACCGTGATCCCGGTGGAGGCGATTCTGATAATTCACTCGGTACAGATGTCTTTGTCTCGCCTCCTACTCCCTGCCCTCCGTCCTTTGCGCTGTCAACGTTCGTGTCATTGACACCTTTGCTCGCACTCTTAGCATCGCGAAATATACATTTCACGGTTTCCACTGGATCCCAGGGGGGGGGGGCGTGATCTTCACTTCCATGTTCCTTCGATGATTCAGATAACACGGAATCATTATTCACTGTTGCGGAATCTTCATTTGATTCGATCTTATCATCATCCCCCGGTGCGTCGGGGCTACTACCACCCGATTCCTTCGCTCCTCGGATATCCGATAAAATGTCCTCATACGGCACCATCTCGCATCCGGGCAAAGTACATAGAATGCAAACCATGCCGCGCATCCCCGTATCGTAAACCGAGAATGGAGATTTCATGGATGAAATTTGCTCGGATGCAGCATTCGTCGTAGACGCAGTGCGCGGTCTCTTCGAATTTGGTTCGTACGATAACACTTCCTCGGCAGCGGCACCCTTGCGGAGCATGGCCAGCTCTTCCTCGAGACTGAGAGATTGCTCCTCCTGCACATACGACGCCACTGCCCCTTTTTTCGCCGTAGATGCCTTTTCGTCATCATCACATTGCACCGCCTCGTCCTGCACCATCGCCGGTCGGGATGCGTAATAATAGTGATGGATCAATTCCATCGCCTCCCGTTGACACTTCCTCTCTCGACCGGCCTCGCACGAAACAAAGATCGCGGGGGGGCCTCGTCTCGGGGCTCTCGCCGGGGCCGCGTGTGTGTATCCCCTCCCGCTGAATCCGCGATTGTTGCCCCGGGACTCCCCGTGGCGTTTGTTGCCCCTGGATTCTCCCTTGGCCATGATGTTCGTCAATTTTCACGCAACAAGTCGAATGAATGAGTGCGGATGATTGGTGGCAGTCAGGGAGTCACGTAGGAAACAGTACGTACATGGGCTGTCCTCACTGCCTGCACGGTTGCTTCCGGTGAACCGAGCTTCCTTCCTCTCCTCCCTACGGAAACTTCTCAACAAGACAAACGGAATCGACTCCTTCCGGGGCGGGGGTCCTTGTGCCCAACGCCATGATGGCTTACTCCACAATAATCATCGCCGGGGGGGGGATTATCGGCAATTCCATCTCCTACTACCTCGCCAAACGGGGGATCCCGTGCACCATAATCGACCCCGTCGGCATCGCACCCGCCGCGAGTGGCAAGGCGGGCGGCTTCCTCGCCAGGAATTGGAGCGATGGGTCGCCCGTTCAAGAATTGCAACGCAGGAGTTTCGATTTGCACGCCGAGCAGGCCGAGCATTTGGGATCCGCGATCGATTACAGACGAATCGAGTGCGTGGCGGTGTCGTGCGATGAGCTTGCCGCCAAGCCGAGCGGCAAAAAGCTAGTAGGCGTCGAATGGGCGGATATGAATGCAGTAGGAAGTCGGATTCTTGGGGGTACAGATACGATCGCACAGGTGCATCCGAAAAAGTTGTGCGACGCCATGTGGAAGTTTTCTGAGAGTGTCGGGTCCAAACTCGTTATTGGGAAAGTCGCGGAGGCAATAATTGAGAATGGATCCATTTGCGGTGTTAAATTGGAGGATGGCACGAATGTGGAAGCGGATGCATTGGTTGCAGCTTGCGGGCCTTGGACTGATTCTGCAAGGTCGTGGTTTGGGCCAGCGGGAGACAGAATACCTCGAATGAACGGGGTGAAGTATCACAGCATACTGATCAAGTCCCCCCGCGTTTTGACCCAATCTGTTTTTTTCCAAGGTCACGGGGATCCTGAGGTTTACCCACGGCCCGATGGAGACGCTTACATCACCGGCTTCCCTGACCCGGCAATTATCGTCAAAGAACTTCCCGGAGATGAAGAAGTGCGGTCTGAAAAGGTGAACCAATTGATCGACGCAACGAAAAAGACAAGCTCGGAACTCGGTGACATACCACCTCACACTCAGCAGGCATGTTATCTCCCTACAACGATGGATGGAATACCCGTGATAGGAGCCATACCTGGAGTTAAAGGAGCCTTCGTGGCCTCTGGGCATGGATGCTGGGGCATCTTGAACGGTCCCGCAACTGGAGAGGCAGTGGCTGAAATGCTGGTGGAGGGCAATGCAACGAGTATTAATCTAAGTATGCTTGGAGTTGACAGCCCCTATCGACGTTAAGCAAATATATATATCCGGCTGCTCGGCAAGGCCTTCGAGAACGAGATGGATGAGCTGTTGTCCATCATCGCTTCCTCCTCCTCCGCCTCCGCCTCTTCCGGCGCCGATCGGACGCGACGACCGAAGTTGAAGACCATGCTCTTCTCAACCGAGTAGAGGAATAAGTATCATTGAAAATTACTAATGGACAAAAATAGTTTTGCCCTTAATTGATTGTGTTAGCTTTCCATCTTCCAAGCGCTCTTTGACTCGCTACTGAGCAATTCATACTCGATTGGAGTAAAGGCATTTCGTTTCCGCCACTTTGTTGCAAGTTCACAATGAACAACCTTCAAAGAGGAGCCTTCATTCAAGCTGACACAGTAATTCTGGTCATTCCCGCCTAATCGAAGAGACAGTTCTTCTTTGTTATCATCACTTGGTTGCAAAAACGCCTCGAGGCCAGAATCGAGATTGCAGGTATAAGTTTCAAGCTTTAATGCGCCTACCTGGGGTTGCCGGCCATCCATACATTGATCAGTATTCCATGCTCTGAGACTTCCACAACAGCTAGCATTTTTCAGTCTATTACTCAAATGCCACCAAATAGATCTGGGTTCACTGGCGGATGATCCCGTGCACTCTTTCAACAATATTTCGTCTCCAGAACCAAAATTAGTCCACCCCATCTTCTTCAACTCTAGGCACAGCGGAGCGGATGCTTGATTACTTAAAACTGCTTCAATCTGAAATACTTCGCTCGGAAGAACCCCTGCGTCCCGGTAGATGTTCTTGAAACGATTTATATACCAATCAAAACTTTCGCAGGTGAGCTTAGAAAAGGCATCGGTAATGCTGGATGTGTCAAGGTCTTTCCCGCGCCAATGCTCGAAACTGGGAAACGTGAGTGTCTTCTCGTACCATCGACCTAGATGAGCCTTGACGGCCCTTGCACGATTCTTAACAGCATCTCCTGCATTAACCTTGTATTTTGCTTTCGTCTTAGGGTCGTTAGCACGCCACATATGCGCAACATAAGATTCAGGGGCAGATACGATTTCGCCACCGCATCTCCAAATCCGCAGGGACTGGTCAAGGTTCTCCCCGCCCCATCCCTTCATGTTGGAGTCATAGCCTCCGATTTCAAAGAACCATCTGCGGCTTATCGCTAGGAGACCGCCACTCATTATCGGAACGTAAGGAGTGTTATCTTATTTTCATAGGAGCTTGTGAGTAGAAGCACATGTGGAGCATGCAAACGATTGAGAAATGGCTGCTTACCAGTTGTCCATTTGAATTCGGCGTCAAATGTGAGATAGCACTTGCTCAATCCTCCGCCCGAAGCAGAAGGTCTTCCAAATTCTTCCCACGTGCTGCAGAATGATGAAAGATGACGTAGGTATTGCGACAATGGATTAGTTTGTGCCATGCTACCATCAGAAAAGCGAACTCGTATGTAGCATCACCAACTCACTCGACATTAAGATTGGTGATTGTAGGAATCACCACCCGTTTGTAGTTTTCTTTGATTTCCTTAACGAATGGGACCCAGTAGTCCTTCCCGGGCTTCACATGACAGTCGAAGAATACGATGATATCCCCCGTTGCCGCTTGAGCACCAACTTGTTTTGCCCCGATGAGGCCAAGGGCCGAGTCTACCCGGACATATTTGACACCGAATTTTGTAGCATTTTCATCTGACCACAAATCCTTCAATGGCGGTTCGCTTGCATCGTCAACGATGACAATTTCTTTCAGTATTTCCGTCGGCGTTTCGTAAAAGATCGATTCCGCTGTTCGAATGAAGTAGTCGTGTTCGAATCCGCAAGGCAGCACAATACTTATCGTCAGAGGATTGCCATTTCGGATCATTGGAAATGACAGTCTGGCACGTTTCCTTTTCACTAGAGGCTGCTCCTCATTCGCTTTCCCTTCACTCTGCACTGGTGCACTTTCCTTTGCTTTTATGTCCCTTAATCTAAGTTGTCTCGGGGGAAGACACAAGTTCTTCTTTTCTTCTATAGGATGGCATTTTGAAAGTGACTCGCACCATGAACAGTCTCCGTTGCAATAGTCTTTACCGTGTCCCTGGGGGCACAGATCACAATTGATAGCTTTATGGTTCCCACACGAAACTTTGAGGTATTTCTTGTTGTCCGGGTGCCATGGATGATGCCTGCCAGTGAGCCTCATCATAACATGCTTATCCCACCACTCGAAGTCGTGGCATTTATTTTCCTCCTTTATACGGACCTGCCTCTGGGCTGCTGGGTCGGCCTTCCACTGATCGATAAATATGTGGAATTCCGGCGCCAGCGTCTCCTTCCCAAAAAGCCGTTTGTAGTATGCTACTCACCCGGAAGCAGAAGCAAAAGCAGCGCAGCAGAAGAAGAAGTATTGAGAGAATTTCTTATTTGCAAAAACATGCATACTCACTCTCCAAGGGTGCAAATATCATCCTTACCGTACTTTGCTGGGTGATCACCGACCCACGTTTCCATGACACGCAGATTGTTCCTCGTGGTAATCCTTGTAAAGTTGTCCGCGGGATGCTTCAGCACGATGAATTTCCCGACGTACGTGCCATTCCTGTAGGCGCACCCAAGCCGGTCGGTCATCTCGGTGGGCAGGGTCGGGGGCCACCTCGTCAGCGCCCCCCGGCCGTCCTTCTCCTTGTGCTGGCGGTACATGTGACCCACGCGCGAGCACGGGACCATGATCATCCTACCCCCGCACATCCATATCTTGAACGCCATCTCGGTGTTCTCGCCGCCCCACACGTATAGCCCCTCGTCGTACCCCCCGAGTCTCCAGAACTCGTCGGCCCGTATCGCGAACAGGCTCCCTGGCCCGACCGGCGTCTCGTACGGCTCCCTCGCGCTCGGCGTCTCGACCTTGTACTTCATCCCCTTCCTCTCCACGATCTCCTCCTCCGTGTAGTTTCCCGGGTCTATCGGCTCGGTGTAATCCCCGAACCTGTCGGCCTGATACCCGAACCAGAACTCGGTGTTCACGATCCCGAATTGCTCCGGCCCGACCGAGCCGCCGTAGTCCTTCGTGCCGAGGTCGTCCACGACATCTATCAGCTGCATCGCGATCGTGTGGGGATTCTCGACGATGGTAGACGCGAGGTGCTGGTACCACGTCCCGCTTAGCATCTCAATGTGCGAATCCACGAACATGAGCACCTCCCCCGTGGCGGCCTTCGCCCCCGTCAGGCGGGAGCGCGCGCATCCCTCCCTGTCGTCGTGCTTGATCACTTTGACCTTCGGCGACAGGGCCCGGATATAGTCCCACTCGGACTCGTCGACGTTCAGACGGATGTTCTCCGGCAGCCCGTGGTGGCCGGGCACGCCGTTGTCGTCGACCACGATCACCTCGACGAGGAGGTCCGGCGGGGTCCGGGCGAGTATGGACTCGACCGACAGCGACACCCAGTCGTGCGGCTCGTTCTGCGTCGTCATGATGACGCTCACGGTGGGCATGGCCGACTCGTCGAAGCGGTAATGCCGGCACATGGGGTTGAAGTTGTGCTTGATGCCTAGCCCCTTGTTGACGCTCCCCCCCTTGCCGAGGTTGCGCAGGTGCTTGTACCTGGGCCTCTCGTCGTCGGTCAGGTAGATCCGCTCGAAGGAGTCGTCGGGGTCGTTCTCCAACCAGTACGGCGGGGTAGGCGGCGGCCCTCCGTGCCATCGAGTTTGGTACGCCTCCGAGCGCTCTTCCGCGACGTTCGGGCGCTGTCCCGCGACACTGTTCGCGCTTGGCTGTTCCGCGACGACATTCGCGACCGCGTCGTCCGCGCCCGCGACGTCTTCCGCGCCGGCGGCGGACGCCCGAACATTATTCGACGACCCCGCCCCCACCGCCCCTCCCATCGATCTGCCGCGCGACGTCTGCCCCCTCCTCGTCCTACCTTCCCCCGGCAGGTCCGTCGAAGTCATTCTCGTCGCCGCGCCGTTTTTGTTGTTGCTACGGGGGAGGTGGGACGCGAACGAGTATAGGTAATACATGCACATCGCGACGACGGAAACGCCCCCGATGGCCACGAGGCGGAAGGTGATGCGACCGCCCTGGTGGCGGTGGCGGGTGCCACGTCCGACGGTGGTGACCCGTGCCGCCATGGTGGTTGGTCGTTCGGGGAGAAAGTTAATAGACCGGGGGATAAGGACAGCTATGTAAGGCCCAGGATGTGACAGCTAAATTGGTCAGATTCGATATTCTGCGTAAGGTAC
>JALLOS010000769.1:0-10709 GCA_036939435.1 Stephanodiscus minutulus
CCATCCAAAAATTGAGATTATACAAATTCATTCGGCCAACTTTTAGTCAACCCCATGGTGCTTAGGTAGGGTACGTACTTCTTACTATCAGTCATACGTAACTACTACATACACTTAAGTTTGAAGATTTCGCGCCGCCGCCCGCCCCTCCAGCCAAATCGGAATCGGCTCATGAAGATTTCCTCCTCCTTCCTGCTCCAACTCTTTGCCGTTTCTAGTAGAGAAGAAGGGATGCCGATTTGGGGCGGCGCGAATCACCAGCACGGACCGGTCGGGCACGCCGGCGGTCCGACGACGCCGACCAGACCCCGCCTAACCTACTTCGCCGGTTGGGGACTCGCCGAGCAGACCCGGTGGGTGATGGCGGCGTGCGACGTCGAGTGGGACCAGGTCGCATTGGCGAGCCACGGGGAGTTCGCCTCGCTCCGGGACGGCGACGTCCTGGCCTTCGGTCAGCTCCCCCTCCTCGAGATCGACGGCCTGCGCCTCGTCCAGAGCCAGGCAATCGTGCGATACGTCGCGCGACGGGGAGGCCTCCTCGCGGGGGGGGGGGGGGGCGGCGACGCCGCCGAGTCCGCGACGATCGACATGGTCGCCGAGGCCGTGCGAGACGCTCGGTCCGGCCTGACCGCCTACCCCTTCTCGATCGACGGTCCCGCCCACGCCGCGGAGTGCCGGGCGAAACTGCTGGGGAAGCAGCTGCCGTACCTCGAGGCCGCGTTGCGCAGGGGCGGGGGGACGGTCGTGCCGTCGGGTTTGTCGTACGCCGACGTCCTAATCGCCGAGATGCTCGAGGGATACATCGGTCTTCTCGGGCATGGATTGATCGACGAACTACCGTGGCTCAAGGCTTTGCGCGACAGGGTCCTCGCGCTCGATGGGGTCGCCAAGTACTTGACCTCGGATCGACGGTATCCCTTCCCACGGGGGGAAGTAGGGAGGGCGTACGTGGCCAACGTGAATGCGGTCCTCCATGGAAAATGATGAAATAATGGGACACGGCAGGCGGCCTTGCCTGATGCACCGGTAGGGGGGGCGGTGCGTTGCGTTGCGTTGCACCCGACGGGTGTAGAGTTGGTTTTGCTTGGTTTATTATTCCGATAAACGACGACTAGAAAGTCGGCAGCGGCAACCTCTTCCTACCTATGATGTAGCGTGATGGTGACATCGCCCCCATATGGTCTTATTTCGACGCAAGGCCGCAGTGGCCCTTTCGTGGAGAAGTACTGGTTCGCCTCATCGAAGGGAAGCCAACGGCTAAGTGGAGATGGGAGGGGGGGGGGAATAGGTACGATTCATCTTCCAATAATGAACAATTGTGTTGGGCATGGAATGATGATAGTTTGAGTCGGAGATGAAAATTATATTCGACAGCATGGGAAATGGGATGGACGTGATGTTTTTGGTAGTGATGAAAATAGTATCGCATCACCAGTGTGCGGTTTAGAATGATGATGGATGGGGGTGGTTGATTGAGTTTATGGCGGCACAGCCATTTCATTGTACATCGTGATCCATACGAATAATGTCGTAAATTGACACATAGAAAACATCCAAGTGCATACTTTGTGGTTTCGCTAAATATAAAATATTACACACCGAGAATGAATCGTAATCAACATGAGATTGTAGTCTTTCTTTTCGTGAGAGGTATGCAATGTATCTGTCATCAATTGCGCTCCTCCCCGTGACCAATTATGATAGGCCTCCTTCTCCTGATTGATTCCGTATTGATCATCTTGTCTGAACCATGCATGACAATTATGTAATGCCAATGATAATCCCAAGATTGAGACATACTAACAAATTCGGAATTCCACGTGGTTCATCACCCAACCTCTTAATCAAAGAAGACTAATGTTGACTTTGCTCCATTATTTGTACTATTTTCCGTGCCGCAGTTTACTTATTTACTAGGGGCTGCAATTGAAGAATCAGATAGATAGATTAAGGTGATGAGAGCTCTTTATTTTGGAGCGCCTGTTAGGAGTTCACAAAAAAATGTGAAACATCCGATTTTCCACCCGGGTTTATGGACGAAGCTAGGCAAAAACAGCCAACAACCGGGGACTGCAGAATTGGCGATAGTCGTGTGCAGGATTGAATGCACCCGTCTATTAGGATGGTATTAGATGAATTTTTGACGCCATAAATTTGGCAATGACTATCGTCGTTTGCGCAGTGGAAGCCATACAAATCAGCTTTTCTGACATCCACACACCTAACCCTCTGTTGAACATTGCCAATCAACTCAGAACAGAATTGACTAGGCTATGGCACACATTCAATCGATGGGGTTTAGTATCACACCAAAAATGCATGGAATAAAAAAGCATGTAGTAACCCAAATGCAAACTATACCTGGAGGTATTGGCGAGCTGATGGAGCACTGGATTGAACAGTACCATTAGACTGGGCACAGGTTTGATCTGGCTTATTGTCGCATTGGCTCACTAAGTGGCCAAGCTGCTATTCGCTCAAGTGTAGAGAAGAGAGGATATAAGCCACGAGTGCAAATGAAAAAACAGTTCTTGCTGAAAAAATTCATCCGAAGAAAACGAAAAAGGTCAGCAGCAGTTGCAAACGATGAAAAGAACATTCACATCAAGCAGGAGAGAAAAGAAGAGGCACTTGCTGAGATTTGTGTCACCGCTGAGTCAAAAAAATTGAAGCTATTCCTCAGAAGTCGGAAGTCCAGGAGGATTTGGATGAGTTGGATGAACTCACAGAGTTGGAAACAAAATTATTTGGGTTCATTGCGGCATGATACGAGCTGAGACAAGCCGAGAGAAGACAAGCCGAGCCGAGCAGGTTGAGTGTTGTATGATAATTCATCAATGCATCACCATAAAAATGGGTCACTATACCCGCGCCAAGCCAAAACGAGACGAGCCGCAATGAGACGAGCCGAGACAAGAGTAAATACAAGACACACCAAGCAGGATGATTGTTGTTGTTGCATGATAATTCGTCAATGCATCACCATAAAATGGGTCACTTTACTGATAACACTAGTAAGAATAGTGTCCTGATTTTTTTGTTTTGTTGCATCGTGCGGTTATTGAGAGATGACTTGGTGTTGAGAAGGGGGTGATTTTGTCATGAAAATGGCAACAGTTGTGATGCCAGGTGAGTAAAGCAGCCATTTCACCTGACAGCACAGCATAAAGATAGGAGCTGGCTCACCATGGCGAGTGGAGCGCGTGTATCTATTTTGAACGAATAGTCTCTAGTCATTGCCGAGAAATTGGAGGTGGTTTGGGGAGGGGGTGCGTGTCATCATGGTCTAAATTATGGACTCGCCATTTCTTAGGGTTTTGCCTCCGCAAATGACCGGTCAGAGAGTCAAAGTTCTGACGTGTCAGTCTACACCTAAAACTCTGGTAATGTACCTACATATGCGTCGAGTCCACAGGCTACATGAAAATAATTTGGCTCGAAGAAGACAACTTACCGGAGAACTTGCGGCCATAGCCCTACGGGTTTAAGCCCATTTGCGAGAAAATTGTATCTTACGTACAATGAATACTTTATTTCTATTTTATTCCTACGTGAAGAGTCATCTTGACAATGATAGCTGTCTTCCTATTTACAAGACAATTCCGGCAATATGCAAAAATCCACGCCAAACCCAGTGCATATGGAATTCCATTTTTCACCTCTTTGTCATGGTGTTGTGTTGTGTCACCACTCCCCCAAAACGTAGGTAGGCTCATCTCCGAGTATGTAGATCGCAAAAAGGTTATGTATTTTTTACGCTAACAACTTGCTAATCGCTAAACTTCAAATACTGTAGATAAGTTATATAAAAATAAGTCCAAGTTTTCTGGAATTGTAAACGTGTTCACGATGGTGCTGCCGTTGGTTCACTGGTGCTGGTGGTGGTGCTGCCTCTTTCTTCGTCGATGTACTACAGTGAGGCAGTCGACAATGCAGGTGACGGCAGCGGTGGCGGCGGCGGTGGCGGCGGTGGATGATGAAGATGGCGTTCAATGGTGGCGGAGGGGGGGGCGTTCAATGGCGGTGGCAGCATTTGACGGCTACGGCGGTGGGGGCTACGGATAGGCAATGACGAGGCGATGATGGAAATTGGCATCAGCGGTGGCAGGTGGCGACGGCGGGCGTCAGCGTTTGACAGCGGCAATAGACAAAGGTGGGCGTTGGCGTTTGACAGTGATGATGGACGGCAGCTGTGGCAGCGGTGAACAATAGAGACGGTGTTCAATGGTGGTGGTGGCGGTGATGTTCGATGGCGGCAGCAGCGTTCGACGGCGTTCGATGGCATTGGCGGTGGACTACGACTAGAGGACGAGAGGGCGGCGCAAGGACAGGCAGCACAACAATTAGCCAGCACAATGAGAGGACGAGAGGGCAGTGCAACGAGAGGAGAACAAGAGATGATGGTGCGACAACCAGCTGGTGCAACGAGACAACAAGAGGTGGCACGATGAGACAACAAGACGACGAGACGACGAGACGACGAGAGGGCGGCTCGTCGAGAGGCAACGCAACAACCAGCCGGCGCGACGAGAGGACGAGAGGGCGGCGTGGGGCGCAACGAGAGGATGAGGAGAGGTGATGCGACAACAAGCTGGCACGACGAGTTGACCAGAGGGTGGTACAACGAGAGGACGGCAAGAGGCAATGCGACAACCAGCTGGCGCGACAAGATGACGAGAGGGCAGCGCAATGAGAGGACGGCAAGAGGCGATGCAACAACCGGCAACTGGTGAGACGTGTCCGGGAGAAATGGGTCAATTTTCTACGTGGGGTGTACGATGAGCGTACCGCTTCTGGGACTAAGCACCCCTTCTGGGACTACCAACTTAACCCCTAACTTCTCATCCTGCCATCCTATTCAAAGCCAGGAAGTGAGCATTTGATGGATTAAGCCTTTGAGAGTAAGTACGTAAACGTTTTTTGATCATTCGACCATTGCTCATCGATGAGAGGAGATGCATCTCGGCCGGGCATTGAAAATTGGCACTACAAAATTACAGACAGGATTTACACACGAGAAAAGTATGAGAAAATAGACAAAGGAATATTTGAAAATCTAGCGGGAACCGGTGCAAAACTGTGGAGGGAGAGAAATGCCTAAAAAAACACCTAACTCAGAACCGCCTAATTCAATGGTCTCGTACATACGATGCGGTCGTGCTTCCTCGACTTGTCATTCTTGACACGACTGCCCTGCTCTGACAATCCCGAAAGCCAGGTGACGACAAAGACGACGACGACGATGTCGCTCCCTACTATGCTGATGGCGGGATTAGGCGACGTCCGCCGCTAGGTACGGCGGCGCACCCAACATGGAAGTTTGAGACCTTGGAGTGCTCTGCTGACGAGTTGCAAATGGCCGTTTCGGTCTCTTGTTTTTGAAGTTGGGCAACGAAAGCCGATTTGGAAACAAGAAAAGTATGAAAAAATAGACAAAGGAATATTTGAAAATCTAGCTGGAATTGGTGCAAAACTGTGGCGGGAGAGAACCACCTAAAAAAAACGCCTAACTCAGAACCGCCTACCTAATTCAATTGTCTCATATGTACCTATGGTAAGGCAGATGATGATGTTTCTGAATCAAATATTTCGATCGGCTACAGAACGATCGCCAAAACGAGCTCCACGTGGCATCTGCAGGAAGTGGAGAGCCCAAAATCACAAATAATAATCACACCGTGGGAAAATACAGTCGGGGATATCCCACCACCACATTCCCTCAACTTCAATCCATTTTGTCTGCTACCCACTAATGGTTTGATTGTACGTGTTTACTCACTACGCCATTGGATCCTTAATTCCAATAATCATCTATTACACGGTTACTTCTACGCTTCCTTCGGGATCATCTCTTTCATCACATTCGTGGATTGGCTTATACAAGTACTTTTCTCTCCACCGGAACAAGAACAATCCAGACAATACAATGCAAATCACCGCTACGCAAATAATGCCACCCCAAATGATTGGAGCCTCATTCTTCTTTACAGATGCTTTCATATTATTCCTGCAGAAAGATTGATGAACGAGGCATGGTGCACAGTCGAGAAGGTTTCATCTATTAGCGCCTTATCGAAACAATAGGTTGCGTCGAATTGAACCATGGTAATTATGATATCACGATAATATGATCAATGCTCACACGCGGTCGGGACATCCGGTGATCTTGATCCGTCCATCATCGAGCGCGGCATTCGCGAGATCGTTATACTCTTTACCGTATGCCTTCGTGAGGAAATCGCTGTGATATTGATGGTCTTCGGAAACAACATATTATCGTGAATGGAAAACCGTTCAGTACGGGGATGTAATACGTCAGGCAATGCGGGATACACAATAAAACGCAACATACACGAAAGACGGCATCTCTCTAGAGAGAGGAAGAAAGATACTCACAAACCTCGGCCTGGTAAAACGGGAACTTCCTCGAATCCATGACGTAGACCAGGCGCTTCCCCAACGTGTCAGGATCGTTCCCCCTCCCGTCCACGAGTGTCATCCCTCGATCGGTGGCGGCGGCCTCGACCTTATCGAACATGGGATGGTTCCTACCGCCGGGCAGGCCGAGTAGGGATCTAGGTACGATACCATGTGATTAAATGACGGATGAGCGGAGTCGCGAAAGATCGATGAGCGGCAGAAACGAAGAAAGAGGACGGGAGTGAGGGGGAGAAAGCCTCGATCGCGCTGCCTCTGCTTGGCCAAAAGCCCTCTCACCTGTATTCCCCGCCCTTGTCCATGGGATCCGCCCTCTCCCCCCCATCCCCGAACAGCGCAAAGTACTCCTTCGCGAAATCGCCGACGGCGCTCGGGGGTATCCGCATACCCACCACCTCGCCGTGACCCATCTTGCCGTAATCCGCGACGCTCTGGAAATTGTGGTAGCACACCCGTCCCTCGGGATCGGCCTTCGTCCCGCCGGCGTAGCCCGTCCGGCTCGTGAAATTGTCGGTTGCGCGTCCGAGGATGGTCCGCTCGGCGTTCGTCATCTCGTGCTGTACGTGCCAGAAGCATCCGGCGCCGAAGTAGACCTCCTCCTCCTCCTCCTCCTGGGCGGCGAGGGCGCGGCCGGGATCGACGACGGAAAGGAGGAGGACAGACGACGCCAATGCCGCCGCCTCGGACAGGAACGCGCGTCGTTGGGGGCGGGAGACGACGATGCCGGAGGAGGAGGATGTGGACTTTCCGTCGCCGTCGACCCCCCCCGGAGACTCCAGTATGTCGCGCAGGGATCCGAAGGAAGCGAGCGTCGTCGTCGTCCTCGGCGGAGGGGAGGAGGTGGCGGCGGTGGTGGGTGACGTCAACTTTGTGCGAAGAGAGAACGCCTCCCCCGTCGAGGCCATCAACAGCAGAGACGCTGATAGTGCTAGACCTTTAATGGGAACCGAGTTCATAATGATACTTTAGAGATGCGGTGCGCGGCGGCAGGGTGTTGCGCACTTGGCGGAGATATTTGCTTCCCGGGATAAATAAATATGGCGGGGCGGTTTATGTGTGCTCTTTTTGCAAAAAAAAATTGACACGATACGCACTATGCACTCATTTGCTGCGAATGAAGATCTCATAATCAAGCTTACTTGGACTTCGATAATAGGCTTCCCACAATATCAAACGCAAACGGCCACATACATATCAGAACAATGGAGGTCAAATCAGTTCCCGGTTGATATAGATGTTGCCAGGATGTCGTAGCTTGTCAAGAATACTCTCGGAGAGGACCAAAGTTTTAAGTTTCATAGATCTTCTGTTAAGGTCATCGGGTACCTGAAAAAATAAGCAATACGTTCTTATTTTGTGCTTCTACACGTATCCAAGAGAAGAATACAGTCATCAATGCAGGAAGAAATAATATGTTTCCTCCCCGCACGATGTACCAAATACCGCTCGACTCCTACCCTTTCAGTCGGCACCGCACAACTGAAGCAAGGATCGCACCACCGGGAACTTCTCCTTCGTGTCGGAGCTCAGGGGGGCGTTTCCGGGCCTGGCAGCCACCACCGCCCTCATCCCCGCCCGGTCCGACGCGAATATCTCGGCCTCCAAGTCACTCACGAATATCACGTCCTTCGTCGCCACCCCCAGCGCCCCGGCGATGGCAGCGTAGCTGTCGGCCTCGCGCTTCGATCCGGACGTCGTGTCGAAGTACCCGCTTATGCGCGAGGTCATGTCCCCCATGCTCGTGTGGCCGAAGAGCAACTTCTGAGCGGCGATGCTACCCGAGCTGTAGATGCAAACCTTGACGCCGTTGTTGTTGCACCAGTTCATCATCGGGACGAAGTCCGAGTACAGATGACCGACCAGTTCTCCGGAGGCATACCCGGCCTTCCACATCTTGCCCTGGAGGGATTTGAGACCCTGAGCGTGATATTCCAGTCGAGAGAGAGAGAGACGTGAAAGTTGGGCAAGGGTTCGATTACACAAGAAGGGGTTGTGATGATGCAAGAAGGAAGAAACAATGCCAACTAAAGACAATACCACGAAAACCCATCGATACAATAACACAATTTTGGTTCTCATGACACCAAGGATGGCATTCTGAAGGTGTCCTAAGATATTTTTTTCCTCATTTGGGTTTCGTGGCTATTTGTCGTCAATCCCGTCCGTCCAAGATGAAAATCCGAGATCTCCCTCACCGAACTTACCGTGGCCTTCACGTCGTGCTTCATCAACGTTTTGACTATCAGCTTGATGACTTCGTCATCGTCGGCCGCGGCGGGTCCGCCGCTCAACTCGACCTTCGCGGGATGATCATCGCCCAGCCCATCGACGTCGCCCCTCAGTGCGCCGAGTAGGTCGGACGTCGCTCCCATCTTGCCCACGTAATCGTCCAGATTATATAGCACGTACGGGAAGAGCACGTCCTTCACGAACGATATCGACGTCGTCGTACCCTCGATGTCGAGGAGGAGCAATTTCGAGTCCCTCGGTGCCAGGGGTATCGTCGTCGTCGCGCCGTGGCACGCCATGTCGGCGGCGTTGTCGAGCGCATCCGACGCGTTGAAGGCCGGGACGAGGGGGGGGGGGGGCGCCGCCGCCGCCGCCGCCGCGTCGTCGCCGGTCGACGAAGACGATTTGCTCCTCTTCACGGGAGGAGGATGGGACGACGAGTCCTCCTTCTTCTCCTCCCCCCCCTCCTCCCCCCCCCCCTTCTTCTTCTTNCTCCCCATCGATCTTCGCCCCCAGCGGATTCTCCAGCCCCTCCTCCTCCTCCCCCTCCTCCTCCCCCCCCCCCTTCTTCTTCTTCTCGACGTAGTACGTCCCGCTCTTCGGCACCATCCCGCATTCCATACCCATGCTCCTCATCTTCACCGCGCTCTCGAATAAGTAATCGAACGATTCGCATTGCGCCTTGGCCTGTTCCCAGCTATCCCCCCATACGTACAGACCGTGCCTCCGTACGAGTACGGCATTGCACTTGGGGTAGGTCAATAGCGCCTCTTCCATCTGATCGGCGAGCAAGTCCTCGGTAGGACGATTGTCTATGATCGGCACCTCGAGCACGTCGTCGTACGAATGATTCCCCACGCCCTTGAGCATTTCGAGATGGGTCAATCGAAGCGAGGGGCAGGTTTCGGTCGGATCGAGTAGCGTCGCGAGCTGCGCGTGCATCGAATGAGTGTGTATGACGCACATGACCGACGGTCGATTCCTGTACACCGTGTACCACAGGGGGGTGCACGCGCTCAACCGGAGATTCGGAGTCCTGGGTGGTCGGATCACGCCCATGTCCATGTCGAGCTCGAAGACGTCGTCCCCGACCATGTCCTCCTTCATCACGCCCGAGGGTGCGACGAATACGCGGTATGGACGGCCGCCACCCCCCCCCCCCCCCCCCCCCCCCCCCCCCCCCCCCCCCCCCCCCCCCCCCCCCCCCCCCCCCCCCNGAATACGCGGTATGGACGGCCGCCACCCCCCCCTCCCCCCCCCCGCCCTCCCCCGACGCGTATAGATACCCCCCCCCCCGTACCGGTGGCCCATCCCTGATCGTAAAACCGCTCGCACAATTGCGCGACGAGGGCCCGGACGGTCCGTCCCTCCTCCTCGGGACAGCCGGACATGATGGTCGATCCGGCACTCGAGACCGAATGGACGGCATCCATCTCGGTCGACCCCTCCCCTATGCGACTCCACGACGACGAGAAGTTGATCATCCGGCGGTGGTGGTTGTACAGCGCCAACCGGCCGGAGCGGGTGTAGGGGTGCAGGGTCATGGCGGGCGTGAATTGGGGGGGGACGTCGCCGTTCGTCCAACCGGCACCGGGGGCGGTCGACCTGGTCGACGACGTCGAAGTCGAAGTCGACGTGGAGGCGGCGATGTTGTTCGCGTTCGCATTCTCCTCGTGCAGGAACGCGTCGTCCTCGTCGGAGGAGTAATTGTCCGGGGCGAACGGGGTGAGGGATTGCTGCTTCGGTCCCATGGAGAATTTCCTCCGGGGGGGAGGGGGGGGGCGGCGACCATCGTCGGCGTCGTCGTGGGAGGAGGGCGGCGGGGCCGCGATGCTCACGCGCTTCTTGGCGTTGGGGGGGGCGGCTTGTTGCTGTTGGTCGGACATGTTGTTTTTTATGATGGTTCTGGAGATGTTTGATGTACATGTTGGTTACCCAAACTCGCAAATTACCAAAACTGGTACGGGGCAGCGCAATACCGGTACTGCCATACTCGAACTCACTAGTGTTCTCTTTCTTATCGCAATTTTTCCAAAGTACAA
>JALLOS010000770.1:0-12727 GCA_036939435.1 Stephanodiscus minutulus
AGAGGCATCAGCACCACCACCACCAGCGTACCAACGGCAGCACCATCGTGAACACATTTACAAGTCCAGACAGGTTGGACTTATTCAACTTATCTCCAGTATTTGAAGTTTAGCGATTAGCAAGTTGTTAGCATAAAATACACACTACTTTTTTCGCGATCTATTACTCCGAGATGAGTTTTTGGGTGGTGTAGTGTCTATCTTCTACCTAGCCTATCGTAGCCTGCGCTGCCGCCATCGCCGCCCGCCCGCCCCTACACTCTTGTCCATCATCGCCGCCATTGCCATCGATCGCGGTCCTCTCCTCGTCGTCCTTCCGTCACTCCAATACGTGCCATGTGGTGGCATTGGCGATCTCTTCCCACTCTTCGTCGCCGCCCTTTAGGCGTCACCAATCCTCAACCACGCACACCAAGACAGACGCACATGTTGTCAGCTCAAAAGGGCGTCGTGGCGTTGGCTTTCACGTCGTCCCTCGCCAAGGCGGCCGCATTTTATTGTAGTCGCAGTCGTCGAGCACCCTCCCACATAATTCTACGCAATAGATCCACTTCCGCTGTCAGCGACAACACCCCCGCGAGTGTAAACGAATACGAGTTGCTGAAGAAATCCCGTCCCTTTCGCATACATGCCCGGCTCATACCTACCAATGGCGAGAGAAATAGCATTATAGTGTCTTCCGAAGCGACGAAAATAGTTCATTTTCAGCGTCACGCACAGGGTACGTTGTTTGGCCGGTTTTCATTTTGCTTTCATCTAGGCTCGTTCCTCACGTGGAAGTCTCAACGTCGCGCTCTGGGCGGGCAGGGACGCACAATGCAATTTACAAAGAGTGGACGGACAGAACCGGCAAGCCGTTCGACTTGTCGGAAACCGATCCGAGGAAGAACCCGCTATTGCTGCCTGATGTCACAGACGCTCCACTCACACAGAAAGGGAGGGACCAATGCGCAGAACGACGGGCCGCGGCGAGTGCGTTGATGGGTATCGAATTGATCATCATGAGCCCGTTGGTCAGATGCTTGCAGACCGCACATATCACGTTCGAGGACCACTTGCCCCGCAATACGCCGCGGGGGGTAAAATGGATGGCCCACGAGGGGGTCAGGGAGGAATTGGGAACGTTGCTTTGCAATAAAAGGAGGCCGTTTAGCGAAACCGAGCGACTCTTCCCCGGGGTAGACTTCACTCGTTTGCCGTGTGGCGAAGACGACACAATGTGGAAAAATCACGTCGACAAAACGGCCAACGACGACGGAATACCCTCACGCGAAACGACGGAGGACATGTCCCACCGTTGCTACGATTTCCTGGTCGATTTCTTGCGCTCGCGACCCGAGAGGGAAATGGTCGTGGTCGGTCACTCCGCTTGGTTGCTCGCGATGACGAATGCCGTTTTGGACGTGGGCGGCGACGGAGGATTGATCGCTCCCGTGTTCGACCAGGCCGAGGTGAGGAGTGTGGAGCTGGTTTTCGCGGAGCAACAGCAAGGTCAAGAAGCCTCAGTTGCTCCCCGCGTCGGTCAATGACAGTTACAGACACCAACAGACATAAGAATGAATGCCGATAAAATGAATATATCATAAGAATCGTGTTCGTGAATTGTAATATGCACTCTAAATACTTAAGGATCGCAGCTATCGACCTTCACGAGAGCGAACACCCCCCCCGGAGCCTGCTGACGGATGATCAGCAATTCGTCGTCCAAATACTCCACGTCGAAGTACCCGGGCGCATCGTCGTTCGCAGTCTTTCCCGCACCGAGGGCATCGCCGAGACCTGGAACGAGCGCCGCCAACTCCTTCAAGAGGCTTCCGGGCCACGTGAAATCCACCGACAGCGGGGGCAGGCCGTCCACCCTGCGCCCCAGGAGCTCGATCGGCTGCAGTTCCAACCCCTCGAACGACAGCCCCACCCTGTTGGGCAAACCGGATCTCGACGAGGCGCGGGTGGACACCCTCGCGCGCAGGAGCGAGGGGGGCGACATCGACGGCGGGAGCAGGGACTGGGCGCGCGGGATGAAGTCGATGATGTTGATCGCCACCGGAGGATTTCGTATGTCCTGGTAGATGGCGCTCGGCGCTGTGTTTTTTTGCACGAACAATCGTCGTGCGGTGCAAAATGTGTATTTGCGCGATGAGAGCGAAATTCGAACTGGAAATGAAAATCAATGCTCGGACCTCCCAACGACGAGGGAGACCCAGCACACGACTTCCGCCCTTCACGCTCACTCACCGGCGAAGGGGGACGCTCCCAGGGACACCACGTCGAACGCGGACGTCCATATCATCCTCCATATCGCCCTCAGCGGCACGTCGTCGTCCCCGTACGAATCCCCGTCGATGCCCCTGGACGCGCCCTCCCCTGTCGGGTTCAGCGACGCCAGCCGTTGGATGATGTCGTCGGCCTCCACGCGCGCGGCGGGCGTCGCCCCGAATCCACGATCGTACGACGCCGCCACGGCCAGGAGCCGCCGCTTGAGGTCGGTCGTCTCCGCCTCGCGGCCCGCGGCGACGGCGGCGTCCTCCTCCTCGGGCGGCAGGAGGTCGTAATCGTCGGGCGAGATTTCCGACGATGCGGCGGCGACGCGCGGAATCCTCCTCGTTTTGGAGAGCGATCGATGATGCCCCGCCGAGGTGAGAAGACGCGGAGGCGAGAATGCCGGCGGCGGGCCGAACGCGTCGGCGTTGGGGATGCCGCCATCGCACGACGATAGCAGTCCCAGGCAGGCAGTGAAGAGGAAGTTTCGCATCATCGTGGTTGGATTAGATGATGAGCATGGTTGTGCGTGGTAGCTTCTAAGTACCTATCTACTGCAGAATCCAAATCAAATAACTTGTCTGCCTATTTGGGAGATTTCATCGTTTTCTTCTCTACGTAAGTAAATGATCATATTGATAGAAAGGAGGAGAAATTGTCTTCCTTGCGGCAAAAACATCATTTGATTTGGATTCTGTAGTCTTCTCTCTTTTGTTTTCCCGGGGAATACGACGTTAACAACATAGGAGTGAGTCACCATTACATTGTGTGTAAAAGTAAACATCCCTCCCCACAATTCTAATTTTGTGTGTTTCGCCGCCACGCGCCGCGCCGCCACGCATCCTTCCATCCCATTGTCATCACCGAAAGATAATAGAGAACAATGGCCGCCAAATCATTATCCAATCCCTCTCACACGTCGGTCATCCCCCGCGCCGCGGCGCTGGCGATGATGATGATGACGCGCACCGCCCACCCGTTCGCCGTGCCCCCGGCGGCGACGCTCGTCGCCAGCGACCGCGTCGTCGCCGCCGTCGCGACGGTGTTCGCGCCGACGAGAAGACGCCGCGGCGTCGTACGCGCGGGGGGGGAGTCGGCGGTCGCGATGACGACGACCCCGCCGTCGTCCGACGTCGTCTTGGGCCTGTCGCTCGAGAAGCCCCTGGGCCTCGTCCTCGAGGAGTCCGACGCGACGGGCGGCGGCGGCGGGGGCGGGGGCGTCGTCGTCGCGGGGGTGAACGAGGGCGGATCGGCGTACCTCTCCCCCTCGAAAGATTCGCTCGCGGGATCGACGATATATACGGTCATGGGCGTCGACGTCTCGCGGTCGGGCCTCGACGACGTCATGGAGGCGATCATCGGCGCCCCGTCGCCGGTGGACATATCGTTCCGCGTGCCGTCGACGCCGACGACGACGACGACGACGGGGGGAGGAGGGATCGACGACGACTCCACCGTCGCTGCCGTCACCGCCCCGACGTACGAGGTCGGGACGACCGTCGCCATCGTGGTGCAGCAGCCGTCGAAGCCCGACATCGTCATAGAGGCGAAAGTGGGGGACAACCTCCGTAAGACCCTCCTCGCCAACGATGTCGAGCTATATCGCGGGCTGAAGAAGAAACTGGGGAACTGCGGCGGGGGGGGACAGTGCGGCTTCTGCGCGGTGGAACTGGTTGACGACGGTGGCGGCGTTTGGGGGACGAGGAGCGATTACGAAGTCAAGAGGATCGGGAAGGGAGGGGGGGAGGGCTGCCGCCTGGCGTGTATGAACAACATCGTCGGGCCGGCGACGGTCCGGACCTTGTAGAAGGGGACGTACGGATGGGGGCGGGGTGGGTGGGCGGGAAGGAGATGATGGATGCATCGCAGTAGGTCGGGGTGGCGAGAGGGGCGTGGCGGAGGAGAGACACGACGTAGGCACATGCTAACACCCCTTCGAGGGCATTATTTTGGTGAGGGCAGACCTTTGTGATCATGATGTGTATCATAAGACGCAATAATATAATAACCGCACTTTATATATGATGTTTCTCCTAATAGGAAAAATTATGAATATGATGTACACCATGTGGCGATCGGATGGCCTACCTGCTTCAACTTGGGTGTGTGTCACTGCATCCCTGGCCATCTCAATCTCGGTCGTCGATTCCGACCGCCGCGTCCGGACGATCGTCCATCGTCGGGGACGCGGCGGAATGCGCCTCGCGAGGGGCGTAACTGGGATGGACTTCGCCAGCAGTTTGAGGAAGACTGTGACGGAGGAGGAGGGGTCGGATGCGGCGCGGCCAGGCGGACGTTGTCGAGATGGTAGTGGGCCGCCCCACGGCTTGAGGCGGTCGCGGTTGGCGAGGGATGCGACAGCGTATTGGGAGATTTGTCATCGAAGCACCTCGATGGATTTATGGACTCGTTTCAGCAGAGGGTCACCTTCACTGTTACACCAAAAAAGGATGGAAATCAAGTGCAAATCAAGTGGTTAATGACGAAGCGTTGCCATTTTCATCGCAAAGCGTCGTTTTTTTTTTCGAATCCAAAGCACGGGAGGATCTAAGTATAGAAGAATCGACTGCGATGTGTGTGGTTTCTCCTAAACTCCCACTCGCGGTTGGGTTTTCTTGCGGGTGGTGTCAGTACGGATTGTTATGCGAGGCGGGATGCGGAGACAGCAAGCCAAGTGATGAAAAACTAATAAGAGTCGACATATTACTCATTCACAAGGTGATTGCATCGACACGATTCGACGCATGCGATAAATGACTCGATTCTTTTGCCCAGGTGAGGGATGCGATCATCCTCCTACCATCACACTCCTCCTCTCCAACATCTTCCCTCATCTCTCCCCCCCCCCACCATCGGATAACACGTCATTTTCGATATCTCCTTCTATTCGTTTTTGCATTTTGTTCCCCCCCCCCCCCCCCCCCTCTCTCCCAACCCGCGTACTGGTACTTTTTACTTCGGTATCGAGAACCCCATCGCGACCTTCGCGGCCTTCAAAGTCCTACCGGCGATCTCGTCGGCGGCGTCCGCCCCCTCCCTGAGCACGTCCCTCAGGTACCCCTCGTCGGACCTGACCTCCGCGTACCGCCTCTGGATGGGTCCGAGGTGATCCACGATCGCGTCGGTGAGCCTAGGCTTGAAGTCCCCCCACTTCATCCCCCCGACCTCGTCGAGGAGCTCCTCCCGGGACCGATGGGGCTGCACGGCCGCGTATATGTTCAGGAGGTTCGTCGCCTCCGGCCTGTCCGGATCGCCCCACTCGATCCCACCCGGATGCGAATCCGTCTTGCACCTCTTGATCTTGTCCCTGATCACGTCTGGCGGGTCGAGGACGTTTATCCTCGAGTTGTCGTTCGGGTCGCTCTTGGACATCTTGCTCGTGCCGTCCGTCAGACTCATGACGCGCGACACCCCCCCCGACCCGGACGGTATGATCATCGCCTCCGGCTCGGTGAAGACGGGTCGGCTCGGGATGCCGGCCCTCTTGCACCTCGCCTTGTAGGGATTGCCCCTGCAGTACTCCGAGTTGAAACGGCGTACGATGTCCCTCGCCAGCTCGAGGTGCTGCCTCTGGTCCTCCCCCACGGGGACGCGGTCCGCCTGGTACAAGAGTATGTCGGCCGCCATGAGTATGGGGTACGTGAAGAGGCCGACGCCGATGGAATCGGCACCGCCGCCGCCGGAAGCCTTCTTCGCCTTGTCCTTGTACTGTATCATCCGCTCGAGCCAGTTCATGGGCGTGGCGCAATTGAGCAGCCACGCCAGCTCGGCGTGCGCCGGGACGTGGGACTGGACGAAGACGCGCGATCTCGACGGATCGATCCCCGCGGCGATGTACAGGGCCGCGGACGCGAGGGTGCTCTCCTCGAGGGAGCTCGGGTCCTGCGGCACGGTGATGGCGTGCATGTCGACCACGCAGAAGAAATTCTCGTTGATCACCTCCTCCTCCTCCTCCTCTTTCTTCTTCTCCTCCACCGCGTCGCCTCCTTCGACTGTGGAGTCGGCGAAGAATTTGCCGGTATTCTGGAATTCCACCCACTGCCTGATCGCACCGAGGTAATTCCCCAGGTGGAGGGATCCCGTCGGCTGCACGCCGCTGAGTATGCGCCGCGTCCGCGTCTTCTTCTTGGGCGGGTCCGACGACGGCGAAGTCGACGCCGCCGACGCCGTCGTCGTCGTCGTCGTCGTCGTCGCCGGACCCGCCGCCGACGCCGACGCATCGGACGAGGCGAACAGCCTCGCGAACGACGCGCCGCCGACGACGACGCGTCGCGACGCAACGGAAGAGGAGAGACGCGGGACCGGCGGCGGCGCGAGGGACAGGCACGGCCGGGCGATGGCGGCCATCATCGCGACTAACACGGTCGTCGATGGCAACAACGGCGATGGTGGCTTCATGAATTTCGACGACGATGAGAATATTTCGTCACCGTTTGGGCTTATTGTTGTGCTTTTTCAGCTCCTTTCGGACCACCCTCGATGATTGCCGTCCACCTTTGAGTTCCATCGGCGGCGATGCGGCGGCGGTCGGTACCAGGTATTGTACGTAGGTACGTAGGGCGGACACAAGGATGACGTGCGCGACGAAAGAGAGAGGAAAGCATGGCGGGAAGAGGTGATTCAGAACGCGCGCGTCGCGCATTCTTTGACATCATTGATGGGCGGGAAAGTGGGGAAGCAAGCGGGGAGACAAAAAATATATAAGTATTTACTTGAGGTGGTGACGTCAGCAGCGAGTTGACGTGTTCGTTCCCCAAGCTCAAGAAAAAGAGAACAAAAACAACATGGGCAACAAACTCCATATCCAAACACAACATTGTGCCTCCTCGCGGATACGTACTATCACCTTGCATAATCGAATCACTCCTATTTCTGCTAAAGAGGGGGGGGGAACCGGCGGCGGCGAAGGAGGGGGGTGAGGGGCGGGGGTGAGGGGAAGAGCCAAACCTCCACGACGCGCCGCCCTCTTCCTCACGACGAGTGGAGGAACGACAAGATATGAGTGCGACTCGATCGTCGTCGACGCCGTCGGCGGTCCTCATCCTCAAAATAATCGCGATCGCGACGGCGTCGCTCGCCGCAGTCATCGCCGCATCCTCCTCCCCGGCGTCCCCCCCCCCACCGCGACGGCGGCGGCCGTCGTCGACCGCCTTCCTCGCCCACCGTTCGCGAGGCGGCGGCGGCGGCGGCGGAGGGGGGGGGCGGTATCCCCCGCCGCGACGACGGCGTCGACGGCGGCGGCGGCGTCGCCCCCTCCGGGCGTCGTCCCCGGCGGCGCCATCGTCGACCACCCCTCCTCCCTCGACGACGTGTGCCGCGCGCATCCCCGCCTATTCCCGGGAACGGTCGACTGCATCCGCGCCCTGTCGTCGCCGCCGTCGTCGTCGGGGGGGGCGGTGCCCACGGCGGAGGAATTCCTGGCGAGGCTGTCCGCCGAATTCCTCCGGGCTTCCACCACCACCGCCGCCACCACCTCCCATTCGTCGTCGTCGTCGTCGTCCTCGTCGTCCTCGGGACCGCCGCCGTCGACGCCGTCGCCGTCGCCGTCGCCGTCGTGGCGACACCTCGCCGAGGTCGCGTCGCCTGCCCTCGCGTCCGCCTCGGCCGTGGTCGCCGCGGCGTCGTCTTACGACCCGTCGCGGTACAGTTCCATATCGACGACGACGACGACGACGACGACGACGACGGTGGCTCGCGATGGGGGAGGGGGGGGGGACGGCGCGTCGACAGACCTCGTCGTCGACGACCATTGCGCAATGGTCCTGCCCTCGGATGGGGGGGGGGGGGGATCGAACCTCCCGCGCGACGACCTGGCGTCGTCGATTCCCGCCGGTGGCGGCGCGGACGACCGGGGGGACGTCGCCTTCGGGGGACATGGCCACGCGACCTTGGGATGGGACCACCACCGCGACGCGACGGGCGGGACGACGATGCGCGACAGCCTGTGGCATCCCGGCGGGGGGAGCCTCGCGAGTACCGGGGGCGGAGGCGGAGGCGGCGGCGGATGGTGGACGATGCAGTACGACGGCGACGCCCGACGCGCCCCGTCCCATCTCTCGGGTGGTGGTCGTCTCGATGCCGCCGCGGACGCGACGACGCTCGCGGACGTCTCCTCCGGTTTCGGCGGCGGCGGCGGCGGCGGCGGCGCGGGATCGCTTCGCGCCCTGGCGTCTTCCGTCCCCGTGGATCCGCAGGTGAGCGCGAGCCTGACCGACGACGCCCTCGGCGCCGCGGACAGGATGGGGGATTACCTTCGGGATATCAAGATCAATAATCAGAATCGGGGATACTACAACACGAACCGTAGGGATGGGGGGTGGGGAGGAGGAGGGACGGGACGGTGGGGAGGAGATGATCCCCTCGCGGGGGGCGGAGGAGGCGGGAGCGGACTCGGCGCCGCCGACGTCCCGGATCAGTCTCGATATTCGTTCGTCCCCGACGTCGACGATGGACTTGCCGACTCGATCCTCTCGCGACGGCTGTCCGACCTCGACTACGACAGTCTCCAACGTGATGGCGGGGATGCCTTGACCGGAGGTTTCGCCGCCGCAGCCGATTCGGGGTCATCCCCCATGCCTCACGCGGGCGGCACGTTGGGCGATTCGATCAGGGACCAATTGGATCGATTGAATCTGCCGCATTATCACATCGAGATGCCGACGACGATGGCCAACCCATTCTCGGGGGCGGCGTCGCCACCCTCGATGGAGGATGCGCTCTCGTCGATCAAGGCGGCATCCGGAGCATCCGGTGAGAGGCTCGGTAGCCTCTTGGATGCCGCCACGCGCTCGTTCGAGGGCCTGTCCGAAAGGGTTGCCGATGCATCCACCTCGTTCGAGGGTTTGCCGTCTCGATCTTCGATCGTCCCCGACGTCGACGAAGGACCTGCCGACTCGATCCTCTCGCGTCAGCTGTCCGGTCTCAACTACGACAGTCTCCAACGTGATGGCGGGGCCGCCTTGACTGAAGGTTTTGTCGCCGCCGATCCGGGGTCATCCCCGATGCCTCACGCGGGCGGTTCGCTGGGTGATTCGATCAGGGACCAATTGGATCGATTGAATCTGCCGCGTTATCACTTCGAGATGCCGACGATGGGCAACCCATTCTCGGGGGCGTCGTCGCCACCCGCGATGGAGGATGCGCTCTCGTCGATCGAGGCGGCATCCGGAGCATCCGAGGAGAGACTCGGTAGCCTCTTGGATACCGTCGCGCGCTCGTTCGAGGGCCTGTCCGAAAGAGTTGCCGATGCATCCACCTCGTTCGAGGGTTTGTCGGGACGGATGGCCGAGGTTGGCAATGCGGGTGCGGTGGGTGCCCTGGCGGATGCGTTGCGGGGCGGTGCATCGAAGGTTGCCGCGTTTCGCCCGCCTAGCTTCGACATGGAAGCGAGCAACTTCGATGCTCCAAAATTGCCCCAAGTGCACGTGGGCCTGCCGACTTTTCCCAACCTAAGCATCATCGATGGGACATCGGCCGCCGTACGACAAATCGGCGACGCCTCCCTTGCCGACTTCGGCAATGCCGTCCTATCCACAATCAAGTTTACTGGTGGCATCGTCGTGAGGTTCCTAGATTTCATCCTAAATGCCGTGTCAGAAACGAGCGTCGCGTCCGTTCTCTCCAATGCGCAAATTTCCGTGACGACGGCAATGGAGAGTGCGAGACATGCAGTCGTTGGGACACTTACCGAAATTGGGAACATGTCGCTCATAGAAATCCTCCAGCACGTAATGAAACTGGTAATTGTCATCACAGACATATTGCTGAAAATAACCAATGCCGTCCTCTACGTAATTAGCGGTAAAGACGGCGCCGCGTGGGCGCTGCAGGCCACGAGCTCGATCGACGGGGCGAGCACGCAATTGCTGGCGCGAGCGGAGGATTTCACGCACGCCAGTTTGGCGGAAATGACGCATTCGATCGGCGATTACGGGCAGTTGGTGGGTGGCGAATTCGTTACGTTAATCGCATCCGTGAGCAGCGCCGTCAATGGGATGTCCCTCGCCGGTGTGTCCTTGCCGGACAATGTATTGGACAACGTGGCCTCCGCTGTGCAGACGGCGTTTTCATTGTAATAATAGTTTACAGAATGTGAAAGATTCTGTTGCTGTATTGTTATTCGTATCTCCCAGTGAGAGCAAGGTCTTTTTTTCTGGATTGTCATCACACTTTTCTGTGCTGCTGTCTGCCAGCTTTATCAAATTTTTATCACACTCCTAAATTTTCACTCTTGGCTGGACAACCGTAGCATCATCAGGGGAAATATTCAATCGTGGCGGATGTCATAACATGCTTTTGATCATTTAGTTTTGAGACCCCTATTCGGATAGTGAGTCTTCATGTTCAAAAGAAGCACCATCCTCACCTGAGCAAGCGGTGCTCATTGAAAATTAAGAGGTGTGTGTTATTATTGTGATATCTTCCAGACTTGTTCTCCAGTTTTTTATCCTCTTTCTATTTTGTAGCCAAGGGCTTTTAGGGTAGAGTACATATATTTAGTTTTAGAATCCTACCTGTTGACCAAAATAGGGAGGATCAGGATCACTTGGGGGGGGGGGGGGGGAGGGGGGCCTTTGNGGGGGGGGGGGGGGGGGGGGGGGGGGGGGGGGGGGGGGGGGGGGGGGGGGGGGGGGGGGGGGGGGGGGGGGGGGAGAGTGGTCATTAATTGTATGCAGCGTAATGGATATGGAGTGTGAATGCTTTTGTGAGAGGAGTCCAAGTTGTTGGAGCGTGGGGATAGTGGGGTTTAGGGCAGAATATGAATGATCTTAGAATTAGTGTGATTATGTGTGTAGTTTTCCTAATGTGATCGGCCAGGGTGAGGACTTCTTTTGAGCTTGGGAAGTGCATAATTTTGAAGTACACTGAGACGGTGTTAGGATTAGCTTGTGTGAATGTGAGTGGGCTGGCCGGTTGAATGTCAAAGAGGAAGTGTTGTAGGATTGGTCCAAAACAACCAAGGGCAAGGGGGTCAATTGTCAAAGGTAGCAAGATCATGACATGGTCAAGGATGTCACCAATGACTGTATCGCCAATGGTGGTGCTACCCTTTGTAAGAGTTCATTTGTTCGAGCTTCTTCTTTTTGTATTTCTGTTAATGTGAATTGGCATTGGAGTTTGATGTGGCTGCATGCACTATTGGTGGAGACTGAGAAGCAGATGTGTGTTATTCTCTCAGGTGGTGGTGTGGAGGGTGCACATGGGGCTGATGTTATCTGTGGAAGGAGGTGGTAAAAACATCGTAGGATGAACGAAGTAGTAGGGTTGGCTGTGAGTTGGAAGAGTTGTTGAATAGATTCGTTGAGTTAGAATGGAGGAGTCCTTGTAGAGTCTGAAGCCATATTTAACATTATGGATAGCCGTGGTCATGATTGTGACAACAAAGGAGTCAGGGGCAGTGCAGGTGTGAGGGCAGAGAAGGCCTGGACAACTGGCAGCAAGGCACAAAGTTGGCTGATAAGGATGGCAGGGTAGGTGTAGATGTCAAGTTGAGGAGGGAGGAAAACAATTGTGAAATTATTTCTTCAATGGCAGAAGTTTAAGGCCCATTCCACTCTTCCCAGTTAGGATTGGGGGCATTGGTGGGTAGGTTGTATAGGATGTCGGATGGCAGGAAATGCAGGAGCTTTTGAAGAAGGCATTGTGAGAAAAGTCTGAGTTTGGTATGTTTGTTGGTGTTGGCGTGGGAAAGGCAGATGATGCATTCATTTGCCTCCATAATGCAAGAGAAGTAAAAGGTGGCTGCCAAGGTGGGAGATCCAACTGGGTGGCCAAAAAGGCGGAAGCCTGTGCTGGCTCTGTCTCCAGAAGGGACGGGGGGGTTGGGACCCATTCAGATCGTTCATTCCAGAAGGGCTGGACGTGGCTTTACCATCAATACAGATTGATCCCAAGGAATGCTAAGATCAAAAGTCACCTTAGCAGCTTAACAGCTATGGATGCTCATGAGCATCAACTTTTTAATGAGCTTCTTTAGTGATTAGTAACTTTGCTAATTTTTATCCTTTGTTAGCGTTTGATAGCTAGAAAGTTAGCAGTGATCTTTGGCTTTAATCGTGGTGTTCGACCTTTCTACGAAGCTTGTTTCTTCAATGAGCTGAGTAGAGGGTCTGTTTTGTGCCTTTTTAACACTAGGTTCAAAAAACAATTTCACAACGCCACAACTCAATTTTTTACGCCAAAATTGATGACCATGGTGTCCGCCGGGGCAACACGGGGTGAATAATCGCCCGATTGCAGCATCCAGTGGCATCTAGGGTAGCCCTAGACCTGCCGTACTGACTGGGTGATGCGCTCAACACTGTGCAACTTGATCCGCATGGCTATCAAAATGGCTCGCAAAGCAGGTGCATATTTTTCTGTTGTCGATTTAATGTCTCGCATAACCATAGCTAAACCACCATGTTATGGCCTGTTAGTTAGTTAGTTTATCATTACGCTACCACTGTGGGCTTAGTGCGTCCAAGTG
>JALLOS010000771.1:0-10253 GCA_036939435.1 Stephanodiscus minutulus
CGAATTTCCGACGACGCTCATTCCTTTTTCGGCAAGTGTTATTTCTTATCAGCACGGTTACCAATCGACAGAGTGGCAACGCGAGGAAAAATCCAGCGTAAAATATAAGCACTTTCAACAGCTTTAACAACAAAAACGACGCGATGGCTATCAAGGATCCGACACCGGCGTGTGATCTCGAGGTAGTCGCGGGTAACTCTAACAAACCCCCGGGACTCATCGCACTTTGCACCCATAGGATCCCGACAAAGTTAAGGAGCCCCAATAGGGCACACTGGCCAAACTGATGTTGTGTGAGCTCGGTTAAAACAAATGGTTTTTCGTGCAGATACCCGGGAGTGTCGTTGGAGGCATCGATAGAAGAGCCGCCAAAGTTGAACTCCTCCTCTTCCTTGTATAAGATGGAGGAGAAGTTTCCCGCGTCGACATTATCGAACGACGCCGGCGGCGAATATTTGGAGCTGCCCAAGGATAGCAGCGCCTGGCAGTCGAACTCGGAGACGAGTTCCGGGAAGCAAAATCTGGCATCCATTCCAGAACGTCGGTCCGCTTCGTCGTCACCGCCATCTCCTCCAGCGCTGATCCTGTGCGGGGCCGGCTTTCCGTTGAAGTACGCGACCATCCTCAACGTCTCTCGAATCGCCGATGGATCCGATGCATTCGCGGGAGGATCGTCCACGTACGGGAGCAAATCGCGAAGCGAGACGCCGGATCCCGGGGATTTGGACGACAGGGATATGATCACGGCCGCGCGGAACTTCCATTTATCGAGCTCCGTCGAGGAGAGTCCGTCGATGCTGCTAGGGGTCGTCGTTTCGCCGGGTCCGAACAGGAACTCGACGGCGATGGACAGGAGACCCCTCTGCTGCTGCTGCTGCTGCTGCTGCTGATCGCCGATCCGATCGAACGACGACCACGATCCGGAGTGTCGATTTTCGCGTCGGGTGCCGTCATCGTCGTCGTCGTTTTCTCCCCAGGTACCCCGTCTCATCATGGCGATACCGTCCATGCGCGCGTTGGCGTCGACGTCGACGCCGCCTCCCCCCCCCCCCCACCCCCTCGATACTCTCGTCCGCTCCCATCTCCTCCTCATCCCACCCAGTCTCAACCAGAAGAAGGGATGATACGGATTCGTGCACACGCTCATCATCATCGCGAGGTCGCCCGCGACCTCTCTCAGGAAGGGATCCTGCCGACCGTTCCCGTGGTCCACGGCGCTCCCGCAGATGGCGTACAGCCACAGGACCTGTCGAAGCTGGAAGAACAGATAGCGCAATTTGCGCATCAGGTGGTGATTCCCGCCGCGTCCTATGCCACCACCTTCTCCGCCACCACCACCTCCGCCGCCGCGCGCCATGGCGACGACGGCCGCGACTAGGATGCATATCCCCGCGATTATCAGCACCGCAAGGCTGACGACGAGCCCGAACGCCGTGAAAACTTTGATCGCCTTCACGACTACCGTCATCACGGCGCGCAGCCTCCGCCGGAAGTCCGAACGGCGCCTGTGCCTCATGGCACGTTCCTCGAAGTCGGCGGGGAACGTGAATGCCATGGTCGTCGTCGTCGCGCCGTCGGCGTTGGCCGCCGCCGCCGCCGCCGCCGAAGATGACGATGCACATTGGTCGTCATGACCTGCCCCTCCTCCCCCCGCAGCTGCTGCGGAGGCGGGCATCCCCACCCTCTCGAAAGCGAAGCTAGCGCCGTCCTCCCCCCCGCCGACCGCGGACAGCAAGCCGCAGAGTTCGCGCGTGGCCTCCTCGATGCTAAGGCCCAGCTCGGAGGCGAGAATGGCGGGGCGGACTGTTCGGCGGCCTCCGCCGCCCTCATCGTCCCTCCTCGAGCGTCGCACCACGGCGAGTATTCGCTCTTCGAGGGGAGCTGTGTTGAGGGGGATTCGTTCCTCGCGGTCGTTGATGGGGGCTGCCATTGCATGCAGCAAGAAGAATATTATGCCTTCATTAATATCTGAAAGGCCGGCGAGGTACGATACGTACGTAGAGGTACGACTCAAAAAACGAGATCATGATATTTTGCGTGATCTCGAAAACAACAACCATGATGTGATATTATCATGACCCAGCCGGAAAGTAGTTACTAAGTTACTTAGAGGTAATACCATAGAGAGAGAGTAGGACTCCGCAGACCATCCACTCTTCCCCACCCAGCGTCAATAACAAACAAATGAGGAAACTTACTACGCTTCAGATGATACTCGCTTTCCACTGCCGAATACCAGTCTATTCGTATCAAGTAATACCCCGTCTCATCGCCTCCAGTTCCTCTTCATCGTCGCGCTTTTCATATCACAGGAATGATCTTATTAGAAATGATGCCGCGAGGCAACGGCCATCATCGCGATCACACGCGGCATCATCTCCGTCGTCCCTAATCCTTTCGATGTCCTCGTCCTCGTCCTCGTCCTCGTCCTCGTCGTCCTCCTCCTCGAAACAACAACCCACATCGCAGTTCGCGGAGACGAAGCACGGCCATCTTCGGCGGCGACGCAGGATAGGGATAATCGGGGGCGGGGCCAGCGGGATGTTCGCCGCGGCCGCGGCCGCCGATGCCGTGCGGAGACAACAGATGGGCGCGGACGATCCCTCGTCGGCGGGCTGCGACGTGATAATCTTCGAGGGGACCTCGAAGACCATGTCGAAGGTTAGGTGAGTTTTCGTCGGAATCTCCCCACACCTCTTGGGGGCGGCAAGAGAGCGAATGCATGTTGGGAACATTCCAACGATTTCTTTCGCGTTACCCTCTCTCTCAATATCTTTTACCCTCTCCGATGATCGCACGACATTCCACGCGTTCAGAATTAGCGGTGGCGGAAGGTGCAACGGTGAGTAAAATCGAATGCCTCTCGGCGTCAAATTGCGAATATGGATGTCCGGAACATTCCCGGCGGCGTAGTATTCGCCCGACCTACAGCGCATCCGATCCTCACCATTCCCGAAAACCATTCGACGCAGTCATGCACGACAGGACAAAACCCCTGTCGCAGATACTCTCGTCGTATCCCCGCGGACACAGGGAGCTGCGCGGAACGTACACGAAGCGATTCACCCCGGACGACGCCTACGACTGGTTCACGTCGCGGGGCGTGATCCTCAAGACGGAGGCAGACGGACGGATGTTCCCCGTCACCGACGACTCGCGCACGATCGTGGACGCCATATCGCGCGCCGCGACCGAAGCGGGGGCGGAGCTGCGTATGCGAGAGAGGGTCGAAGGCGTGGAATGGCGTGGAAGGAGGAGCGGCGGAGGGGAGGAGGAGGAGGAGGAGGGGGGGGACGACGAAGACAACAACGGCGGGGGCCGATTCGCGGTGACCCTATCGTCGAGGTCGTCGGACGACGCCTCTTCCGGTGGCAGGGTCGCGGTTGAGGAGATATTCGACGCGGTGATCCTCGCCACCGGCTCGTTCCCGACGGGACACGAAATCGCTCGCTCGCTCGGGCACACCATCGTGAAGCCCGTTCCGTCTTTATTCACGTTGGACGCTAAGGATCTCGTGACGGACGGGGGGATCTTCCACGGACTCGCGGGAGTCGCGGTGCCCTGGGCGCGATTGACCATGGTCGTCAACAACGACGGGTCGACGTCGTCTCCTCCTCCCGGAAACGAACTATCCAGCGCCGAATCGGCCGATGCCACTCCGGATCAAACGAAGAAGAACGGGAGACGAAAGAAGAAGAAAGCGACCACGATATCGCAGGAGGGGCCGCTCTTAATCACCCATCACGGCGTCTCCGGGCCCGCGGCGTTGCGGTTATCGGCATTCGCGGCAAGGGAATTCCACGCCGTTGGATACCAATGCGAAGTCAGTATTCACTTTTGTCCGAAATGGGAGGAGGAACGAATGTCGGAAAAGGGCGGCGGCGGCGGCGGCGACAGCATACTCATGGACACTCTGTGGGCAATGACGCGTTCGATACCCAAGCGAAGAGTGTCCACTGGATGCCCGCTATTCATGAAAGGAATGGAGGCGAGTTACGATGAATCAGCCGGGGACTCGCCGAAAAGCCTGCCGATCATACCCAAGCGATTATGGTCCACACTGGTCCAGCATTCCGCGATTCCGAGCGAAACCATCTGGGGAGATGCATCCAAATCAATGATTCGCTCTCTCTCGAACAACCTATCCGCATTCCCACTCTGTGTGACTTCGAAGGGTATATTCAAGGAAGAGTTTGTTACCGCCGGCGGCGTACATTTGAACGAGGTACACATGTCTGACATGCACAGTAAGATGACGCCTGGACTGTTCATGTGTGGAGAAGTTTTGGACGTGGACGGAGTGACAGGCGGATTCAATTTCATGGGCTGCTGGAGTTCTGGATACGTAGCCGGAGAAGGCGCCGCCAAATTCTGTCTTGATGACCAAATGAAAATGTCGTCTGGGGAAACCACTTTGTCCAAATGAAGGAGGAGAAAAGAAGTCGACAAAGTAGAGAAGTCTCGAGAAGCAATAATTCACCATATAGCAGACTGCCTTTGGAAGTTCTCATCGGCAACATTTTCACCGTAGATGCTCTTTTCCAATCAAATGTGTTAGGAGTCACGTGCCAACGATTGTTTTTCATCAGAAAATAAATTCGGCTACTCGCTCCTTGAATGAATTTATTTCCCTACACAATCTCCTTTCCGGCCACCTCTGGGATCATCGTCTCAATGACGATGCCATATTTTCAATGTGATTAGCTCTGCCCTCATCATCTGCGTCTGCCTCAGCATTTGCATCCGAATTATCTGCATTAGTCGCACGTCGTCATCATAGGCGTCATCACTGCAATGATAAACCCATTTTCTTCTTCTTCTTAATCCACCTCCATAAATGATTGCCACCAAGGTCATGGCCTCCACCATCACGCCCAGTCCTATCGCAAGATTTTCCATCGCCTCGCTCGACATGATATTCTCGTCGGTCAGGTAGGCGGAGGACAATCGACGGCCTTCATCTCCTCCTCCTCCGTATCCATACTACCATCGACATCGCTGCGATTGACGGTCCCATCCTCCCTGACGGTCCCCTCCTCCCTGTAACTGTACCGACGTCCACGTCGTGCCATCCGCTCATCACGCTCACCGCCTTGCCCCCCCCCTCGAACGTCTCGTCTTCGGCATCGTCCACCGACAACTGCACGTCGACCCGGCAGCAGTAGTAATCGTGATCGAACTCGCACGATGCCTTCTCCTCGTCGGACACGGATCGGGTCTATCGCGAAGCCACGCCGGAGATGTACTACGCTACTCGCCCCCGACAACGTTGACGAACGACTCGTTGCGAATCTCGGCGGCGGTGACATTGTTTGGCCGGGGTGAGGCCCCGCATGTCGCACCACGCCACCGCGAGACGAGACGCCTTCGTCGTCGTCCTCGTCGTAGCCGACATTCAGATGCAAGGGGATGTTTACAGAGCCCACCTTCTTTCCGGAATTAGGATAGGCACATCAAAGCTCGGCATGCCCCGCGGTGACGCACATGTCCTCGCCGCCCCCCGCACCGGACTTCAAAGTGCGGAACTCCGACGCGCAACGACCCCCCCCGCAGCGTCTCGGTCCGTTCCGCGTTCAGTGCGGTGGGCGGGGTCGAGTGAAGCGGCATCTGCGAACCTACGATGTGGTACCTACCTACTCTACCTCTACCACCTCGGATTGTTCCTTGTTGTAGTGTCCACAACCTGGTCGCTCTGTTGCATCTGTACATTGCTGTAACGCAACACTTGATCAAAGAAGATACACGGTTGTGAAGCTCGCACGTGTTGGGACTATTTGGTATGATATTGATGCTTCCACCTCGCAGTGATGCGAGGTAAAAGTTCAATATTCGCAATGACGAGTGTTGACCATGACTAATTCATGAGACGCCGCACCCAAACCCTTACCGGGGTACGACAATGGCGCTATCTCCGAGCACTCCCCCCCCTCATCACCAACTCTACGAGTAACGGGATAATTGGAAAAATCCTATCTCTCGATGTGTAGGTTTCATCATGAATGAACTCAAGCAGATGATAGTCCAGCAAAAAGGTGTAGGGATCTAATTAGTTGATGATTATGATAATTCAATGGCCATCATTAGAGACTATCACCAACAAAAGATGTGAAGATACTATCGAAGCAAACTCCGTTTAAGAACATCTTCCATCAACCACTGATCATCCCGTCCCCTTCCATATGTGACACCTCCACTTTTTAAACTTGCCATCAGGGCCTCATAAGAATCCAATGCGCCCACCAAGGTATTCACATCGGGAGTGCCGTACGCCAGGTTTGCCATAGATGGAAGTCCTGCCTCCATCGTCACTCGCGAGGCCCACGAAGAAAGAGACGATTCCGTTATCGATGTGGCAACCACTCCAACCATCGATCCACTTCTACCCGATGATACGCTTTCCGATAACACATCACACAACCCGGGGAGAGTAGATGCGAGGAAGGTAAGTAAATGGCATTGTGGAAAGTAGGTCGGCAGCAATGAATTTGCCAGTTTCTGCGGTAACGTGCCAGCGGTCATCATTGGTACGTTCGCCAGGAGAGAAGAAAGTTCTAGAACCGAGGATAGACGCGGGATGGCATCAAGGAGATGCTGTTGCGCGAGCGTTGTGTGATTGTCGCTCTTTTCCCCATCACCATTCGCGGCGTCACATGTTGCAAGCTCCAACGCCGAAGCAAACAACGACGACACTTCTTTGATCTCCTTTGCCACGCGATTGTGCAAATCGACAGCGTCGTTTTCCGTTCCCATTTTCATGGCCATGTCTATTGAGCGAGCCACATCTAACATAATTGCAAGTGCCGCGGCAGCCACGTGAGCCATCGTCGGCGCACACGAGTAATCAGAGCGTTTCACCGGTTGAAAAGAAGTATACAGCGGAGGCAATGCCAAATACGAAGATGGATCCAAGGTAACGACGGTACCGTTTCTCCTGGCGGGTGAAGCATTCCTCCAAGGAGGTGGTAGATAAGGCAATAGCATCTCTTCCTTGGTATCCAACAGGGAGATCGAAGAATTGGAAGAGGCCGCCCACACCCCGCCGAGCGTGCAGGGTGCCAAAACCAATGATGCACTCCCAGCTGGAATAGTCTCATGGCTATCTTCGCACGGCGAAATATTTCCGAACAAGGTATCCGCAACGGCCTTGGCCAAATCCATTGCGGCCCCCGATCCAATCCCAATAATCACCCCGTGACCCGGTCCGCCCCCCTCCTTCAAGCCCGCTCGTTTCGCCAAAGACACCGCCTCGTTCACGCTCGCCAGCGTCGGGAATGCCGAACTAATGCGGCACGGCACGGTTCGCAGGCCGAATTCGAGGGTCAAATGCTGCGTATTCCTCTCCACGAATGAGTGCACCCTCGTTTCATTCTGTTGCTGTTGGAGTTTGAGCCGCTCCTTCTGCGTCTTCTGCTGCTCGGAGGATGATTTCGTCGAGGCGGGGGTCTTCGTCCCGGCCACGGCCGTCGATAAGGCACCAGGCGGAGGTGCCGATGAAATCAATAAACATGGCGAGGAACGGAGATGGGCGACATTATGACGGATGTAGTCACGGAGGGGTTGCAAGCTGGCCATTGCCCTTAACCTAAAATCCAAAACCACAAAACCTTGTCTCTAATCTCTGCTCTCTCTCGGCCGTGGCGTACTCTAGCGTGGGCGTGGGTGATGGGTGTGTAGTAGATAGGTAGAGTAGTACTAAACAGTGCATGTAGGAATTCGTATCTGTGCATTCTGAGTGTAGACTAACACACAATAGAGGTAGATCGGTGATATCACAGGACACAGCACGATCATGGCGTCGCAGCGGAAGAAGCGACGGACGGAACTCCTGAGGGACGCCGCGTCCCACGGGCCGTACCTTTGGTCCGACCTCGACGTGGAGAACGCGCTGCTCTGGTTCCAAGGCCAGTCCTCCTCGTCCTCCTCGTCCTCCGGGGGCGGCGAGAGGAGGAGGGAGGATCCTTCCCGACGACGTTTCGGAACTGACGACGGTTTGGGAGTGGAGGAGGTGGAGGGGGAGGAGGACGAGGGGAAGAAGGAGGACGAGGGGGGCATACTCGAGGAGGGATGTGAATTCCTGCGTCGGCTGCTGCACGCCCCCGGGGGGGAGTCGGGATACGAGCGACCTCCCACCCCGCGGGATGACCACGGAGGACGACGACGGCGGCGGCGGCGGCGGCGGCGGAATGACAATGACGACGGCGGCGGCAGGGTGGAGGAGGAGGAGAAGAAGAATCGCGGGAAGTCGTCCGCGAGGGGCGCCGCGCGCGGCCACGGCTACTCCGTCCTCGAGGCCCTCGGCGACGACGACGACGACGACGTCGGCGGAGGGAGGCGGGAGGGAGCCGCCGTCGAGAGGGAGAACGAGAGCGACGACGGCGCCGGCGCGGGAGGAAGAGGATCGAACGCGCCACTGCGGTCGGTCCTATTGGGATACTATCGGCTGTTCCTCATCGCGTCATCGTCGTCTTCGTCACATCCATCTTCTTCTTCGCCGTCGTCAACGTCGTTGAATGAAGACAACAACCACGACGAAGGCGATGCCGACGACCAAGTCGACGAGTCGAAATCGTCGTCCGAGCGCGGCAGTGACGACGCCTCGCACGCCGGCATGGCCGCGTCCGCGAGACTGCTGTCCGACCTCCTCCCCATCGTTTCCGCCAGGTGGGGGCGCGACCGCGACGTACGCCGGGCGTACGCGAGAGTCGTGGATCGGGAGGGGGGGGGTGCGACGACGGTGGGCGGGTCGTCCGCCTCCTTCGACGAGTATGCGACTCGTCCGACCGCGTGCGCGCGAGCTGCCTACGCGTCGAGCGTGTACGACAGGCTCGTCGACCTCGGGGGGGGGGGGGGGACCGCGATGATGCGGTCGGCGTCGATGTCGACGTCGGCGTCGACGTCGACGTCGACGCGACGCCCCGAACGACCGCCCCCCCCGCGCTGCGAGGATTCCTCCGCAAGTTGATAGGGCTGGCGGCGACGGACGCCGGAATACGGGAGGTGGCGCTGCTCGTGCTGTTGGAACCGACCAGGAGGTCGCGGGTGGATCGGCTCGATGACATCGCGCGTCGTCGGCCGACGCGACGTGCCGTCGATGCGCCGCCGACGGCGCGTGCGCCGTCGTCGCACGGCGCGGCGCTCTCTTCCGCATCCCACCAACGCGATGATGTTTCGTCGGAAAAAGACGCGGAGGAGGCGTGCTCGCGCCCGCCCCTGTCGACGCTCGTTCGATCGATACTGCTCACCTCGCGTCCCGGGGGGAGAATGCGGGCCGCCGCCGCTGACGAAGGCGACGACGACGACATATCCGCGCGGCGCGCAACCACGACGACGAGGGCGGCGGCGGCGGCGTGGTGGACCCTCCCGTCTCAGCTGCTGTGCTGTGTCTCGCACGCGTGCCTCCCGATAGCGAGCGAGTACGTCCGATACTGGATCGAGATGGCTGCGATCGGTCATGCGAAGTTGTACGACGGTCCTCCTGCGATGGACCATCCCGACGATGGTGGAGGCATGGGTAACGGCGACGGGAATAACAACGGAGACGAAGACGATGGCGAATTATTCCGACGCGCTATTTGCAGGATAATACAGTTCCGTTCGACGAGCGATAGACTCGGTTCCCTCTGTCGCCATGCACTGCATTCCATCGATGGGAAATCGATGGGATCGTCGGTGGAGAGCTACTCCAAAGGAGACGAAGACGAAGATTTCGCATTCAAGACGTCGTTGGCATGGAAGGCAATCCATCGCGCGTTGGAGAGATAGCTATTTATTTGTTTACAAACTTGTTTGCTTTCCTCTTTGAAAGAGGAATACAATATCTCCTACAATGTCCCAAATATCTCCATTGTGCTTTTTGCGACAGATTACGACTAGTAAATGATTGTCAGTGCAGCCGAGCTTCTGTTAGCAAATTGTATCAATTCAGAAATGTAATGCTTTCATCCAGCTTATGTCCGAAGCGATTTTGTAAGGACATCGTTAAGTCAGCAACAGTGAACAATTGACAGAAGAAAGTACGGTGGGATGCACGGTGTGGACTTGGTCACGCTGGGATGGGGGATTTGGGATTTGGGGGACTAAAAACGTTACTTTCAATGCAAAACGCCCAGCACATAAAATCATCAAAGTATCTACAGAAAACTCACAAAATGTGGTCACCTGGAGGATAAGACTTTAGCAGTAGTATCACTGATTTTGTCACTTTTATAATATCGCCGTTGTTGTCAAAATGACTTTAATTATCTTTAAAAGTG
>JALLOS010000772.1:0-10246 GCA_036939435.1 Stephanodiscus minutulus
ATCGGACATTGTGATATTGACAACATATATGAGGCACTTAATGCCTGTGAAAATCTACGTTCACCTCTCTGTCGGAGCAACAAGAAACGTGTCTCCACTGATAGTGGCTTACTGGATGTCATATGTGGTTGGTTTGGCTGGAATTGCAAAAGTTCTTAAGGTATACACATGCATGTGGTGATTTGTTCAGAAGCGAATTATTCGTAACCGGTTGATAGGATGCTGCTGGCAAACTTAACAGATGAAGGAGTGCACGATTATGGGAGACGATGGAGTTTCGACTCGATACGGAACTGTCATCTTTAGTGAAGTGTCATCGCAAAAGCGCAGGGGTACCAAAGGCCGAACAAAAAGGACGAATATTCAGCATGGGACAAAGGTGGCATGATTCAACGAAAATGATGAATGCTTACCTACTATCTCTGATATTGCCAAAAGAAACCATTAAGCAATCGCACAATTATTATGTATTGCCATTATGTAAATCAACTCTTTCCTAACAATTACTATAGAGCTCAAGTAGCCCTCAACTCACTCATCAAGAGGTGCCCTATGGCGGCTAAGTTGACTTCATTCCTTTTATTTTGTTACACCCTTAGGGGGGGGCGGCGCCTTTTTTCAATCTAGTTGATAGCAATCTTGCCCTACAGCTACAGGTGGAAATAAGTATGTATGGATGCAATGGTCGTTGAACTTGAACTTTATTAGGACTTGACAAATGCCTCCGACGTTGGCGGTTTGTGGCTTTCGGCATCTTATTGTGTGTTGCGCATCAAGAAGGATACATGCTCTTCAAACGTGCGTTAAAGATGACGAAACAAACCTTGAGCGCATGGTGTTGTTATTGTTGCTTATGTTGTTGTAAACCTCCGACAAGGAGGAAGAGGAATTTGTATCCTCGAAGCGCGACATCTCCTCCTTCCACCCGCGTGTCTAGAGTTTCAAGAGAACGGGACAACACGGGGGGTGACGGCGAGGGGACCAACCCACCGATCTTCTCACATACCAATCCACCGACCTTCTCGCCTTCTAATGATGGAGGTGGCGACAGCGAGTTGTTTGATGACTCAATCGATCTCATATCGGGTCTGTTTGAGGGCAACATGGCCGAACGTAACGGTACACATTCACTGTTTTATTCAGCGGCAAATTATTCGTAAATGTTTGATAGGATAATGTCAGAGGATCGCAAACATCATTGGTACGAAGAGAGAAGAGAGATGAACAATTATATCTCGTCATACATGTTAGCTTCTGCACGAGCTGCATGCCACGTGACTGGTCATGAAAATACCGCAAGGTCTGTGAGAAAGCACTCCTCGCCAACACGGTCTTATATTCAAAGATATGTAGGGTAAGGAGAAAACTCCCTCCCGATCGATCAATCCTCGTCGCTATCGAAATCTGCGAACTGGTCGTACCCCCCCGTCCGAGGTCCGCCGCTTGCGAGGCCGAACATCCTCAATGCCACCGCCGATCCGCCCCGTCCGCCTACCCCTCCTCCTCCACCCCCCGTCATCGTCTCATCGTCGTCATCGTCCCTCTTCGTGATGGCACCATGCCCCGCCAACGCGCACGCTAAATCACGACCGTTGAAGTCCTCCCTGCCACCCAATTCGTCGAACCCTCGAATCTGATGCACCGCCTTTCGATCCTTGACTATCAGCAGAGTGGGCATCACCGATATGCCCAATTTCTCGACCAGAAATTTCGATCCCACCCCGGAACCGGAACCGCGACCGTCATCGCATCCCTCCACGTCGATTCCCACGAATCGCGTCTCCGGATGTCGAGGGGCCAACGCCGTAAGAGCGGAGTGGAAGGCGTCGCAACTTCGGGTGGTCGAGCGGTGGAAGTGCACGACCATCTTGGCAGATTTGGACGCAGCTTCGAAAAAGGACTTGGCGACATCCCCCGAATGTTGTCCCGAACTCAACTCCTTTTGATAAACGCCGTGACCGTTCGCCAGCCATTCGGATCGCTGGGCATTCGCGGCCTTCATGCCAGCCAAACGCCTCTCCCTCAATTTTTCGAGGTCGGTATCGGTGGCATCGTGCAATATGGCATCGCATTTCGATATCTCGTCCTGTATTGCCGATTCCTGCGCGGCGGTGGCACGGAGGATGTTGGACGCGGCCGCGGTGCCCAGGATTTGATTCGCGGATCCGAATCCAAGGTCCATCTTATCTTTTTTTGAATATGTTGTCTTTGGTTGTCTTTTGGTGCTGTTGCGGGAGAGGTCTGGTCTGGTTGCCTGTTGTTTTTTGATCGTTTTGGTTTGTACTTACGTACTCTATTGTACACTCTATCGTACAATTCTATTATGCGAAAGGGGGTATGTAGTACTCAACATAGATACACGGTGCGTGGGGGGGGCGGAAACGCATCCAACAATTTTTAAGGAAGCACGACAAGAGGCGGGCTGGATGGAGGAACGGAGGGGGGGATCAGCCACCCTACCCTTCTTACTTCCACATCATATTCTCAATTCGAACTTCGGACAATGCATGCCCCTTTATCCCAAGCGGCGCTCCTCCTTCTGGCCACTGCTTGGCTTTCTCTTCAATCGACCGCACAGTTGGCAGTGACCGTGCATGTCCCTTTTTATAAAGCGGCTCCGGTCCTCCTGGCCGCTTGTCATTCTTCTCTAACAGCCGCCCAGTTGTCAGTGGTTCGCGGAGAGGACGATGGTGATGTCGATGACGAGGACGATAATGGGGTAGAAGATGATGCGGACGACGACGAGGACGACGACGAGGACAAGGACGAGGACGGCGACGAGGCCGACGAAGAGGACAATGCTGTAGAAGACAGTGCTCCACAGCCATCATCTTCCGTTAGTGCTAACGTTGGCGATGCTATCGCTGATGCTACTGTTGATCCCGCAGCCCCGAAACTGTCCTGTCCCGATACTCTCGATCAATCAACGCAAATCGATTCCAGCGCCACCCTCTACTACGCCGTGGTGCCGTCGAACCCGGAGGGATCGGGAAACGGACTCCTCTGTGGACGTCTCGAGGCGGAGAACGACGGTTGGATAGGCATCGGATTCTCCTCGGACGGTTCGATGGACGGGAGTCAGGCGGTCATCGGCGTCCCCGCGGAGGGCACCGTTCTCAAGTACGATTTGACATCCACGGCCACTTTGATGTCCGAGGATAAACAGACTTTGAGCGGCACGTCTATCACCGAGGTGGAAGGGATGGTTGTGATGGAATTCGCAAAGTTGCTGATCGAGGGAGGAGAAGTCCCCATTCTGGAAGGTGCCGAGAATAATGTCATCCACGCGAGAGGACAAGGCAATCTGGGGTTTCATTCCAATGGGTATATGTCATTAGTTGTCTCTTTCAGAGCTCCTGCAAATGCTCCCGCTGATGCTCCCGCTGATGATACCGTTGATGCTACCGTTAGTGCTACCGTTAGCGCTACCGCTGATGCTTCCATTGATGCAACCGTTGGTTCAACCGTTAGTGGCACCGTCGATGCTATCGCTGATAATACTGTTGATCCTGCATCTTCCCAGCTGTCATGTTCGGATACCCTCGATCAATCTACGGAAATTGATTCCAGTGCCACTCTCTACTACACCGTAGAAAATGGATTCCTCCGAGGACGCCTTGAGGTGGAGAACGACGGCTGGATCGGCATCGGATTCTCCTCCGACGGGACGATGTACGGCAGTCAGGGGGTCATCGGCATACCCGCGGAGGGCACCGTCCTTAAGTATGACTTGACGTCTACGGCCACTTTAATGTCTGATGATAGACAGACCTTGAGCGGCACTTCCATTTCCGAGGTTGAAGGGATCATGATAATGGAATTCACGAAGTTGTTGATCGAGGAAGGGGAGGTCCCCATCCTGGAAGGCGTCGAGAATAATTTCATCCACGCGAGAGGACAAGGCGCTCTGGGGTTTCATAGCATTGATTATTCTTTTCGCGTGGATTTATGCACCTCTGCCATTGGAGAAGACGTTGATGAGGTTGTAGACCTTGATGGTGGCGACGGAGTTGCTACATCAGCTCTTGTCGTTGATGCTCAGGGTTTCAAGGATTGCACCAAAGAGATGTGTGAGTATCAGCTGTCAGCTGACTTCTTGCTGAAGTACCAAATAAACGTGCCTTCCGATACCACATCCGAAATGTGTGAGAAATGCACCATAAGCATGGAGGCGATTTATGACGGCGAGGCTTGGGTTAGTATTGCAGTTAGCACTGATGGAATGATGATTGGAAGTGAAGCAGTGATGTAAGTTTAGCGATGCAATTGAATGCATTTAGCTATATATTGTTCCACTAAGCTGTTGCCATCCACACTCTTCTGCTTTTCTCAATACAGCGGCATCCCTGGAGAAGTTCCACAAAAGTACTATCTATCATCAAAAAGTAACGATGGAGCCGTACCAATGCCGGAGAGCGCCCAGACTCTTACGGATGCAAGTGTCGAAGTCATTGACCAACAAACAATAATGAAGTTTACCAAAGTCATGAAGGAGGCCGGAGAGATAGAGATCACATCAAGAGAAAACATCTTTCTGTGGGCGTATGGCTCCAGCGATGTCCTCGGGAAACATCTTGGGAGATCTCTTTTTGATCTCAACCTCTCCAGTGGATCTGTGGAAGAAGTAAAGGTCCCAAACATGTCGGCGTGGCTCGCTCATGGCATATTGGCCTTCTTTGCATGGGGTGTGCTGGTGCCGTTAGCAGTAAATTCATCACTGTTTCGAGACCTCCTCCCCAAAGGACCACTCTGGTTTAATCTCCATCGGGCTTTCAATACTGCCGCCTTTGCTCTTTTCGTTGCCCTTTTCTCTATTGCAGTTTCGTACACAATGAAGGAAGGGGTGGACCACTTTGATAACGACCATCAACAGATGGGGCTGGCCATGTTCATCTTGACAACCGTTCAAGTAATGGGTGGTGTATTCCGCCCCCATCTTCCGGAACCTGGCTCGGTCGGAAAGAAGACAAAATTTCGCAAAGGATGGGAGGGTGGCCATCGCTTGTTTGGTGCTGCGCTCCTGGCGTGTGGATTCTGGCAGATAAGTGATGGCATTAAATTGTTCTCTCGAAAGTACTCAGTCAGTGAGAGCAATGAGGACAAAGTGTGCATCGCATATTGGGTATGGATTGGAGTAGTGTCTGCGACCATAATACTTGGCATTTGGTACTCGAAGATCCGCAAAGGGATACCTAATGACCCCAGTAAAGCGTCTCGGGCTGTTAATGTAACTGATTCATGCGGTCTTGACACTGATTCCGGCATCGTCATGCCACGAGATCCTCCTTCAAATGATGAAAGTTGATGGCGAGAACGTCGTCATGGGACGATCTATTGGTGACTAACTAGAAACATAAAAATGATGCATAAAGTTTATGATATCGATTCTTCATCCGAGTAGTTGCCTATTGTATAATGCAAATATTTTCAATCCACGGTGTGATGGCATCGTCTACGTTGATGTTCCTACAGCGCACGACGCTGTTTTCCCCTCGCTCCGTTCGACCCAATCCACACATACACAACCAATGGCTCCCTTTGTTTTCGTGCAACTTTCGGTTATTGTGAAGTTCTTCATTTCCGGGAACAACTCAACCATCTCTGATCCTGATTCCTTAGCTACTCGTCCCTGCATTAATTCTCCAAATTAAGAGATGTTGATGAAACTACAATCAAAGTACATATCCACTATTACACATACAACCTTAGCTTTTTAGGTTTCATGTTTGGGACCTTGTGGAGGTGCCATGTACAACCAAATCATATTTTTTTATTGAATATGTCCGGTCTGAAGTAGTCGCACGATCCAGTTCCTTGATTGGTGTCATCTACATCCTACTATGCCATAAGTCGTCATGTGTGATGAACGCAAAGGACGCTACGAGTGGAAGAAGCCGAACCTACAGACCGCTTGGTCGGATGGTGTGATAGTTTATCCGTTTGGAGCGTGTAAATAATGCTAAGGAGCTATTCCAATTAAACATCGGGGCACGTAAGGTTGTGATCCAGACGGGGCGAATTTTTCCTACATAATGTGGTTGTGCAATGCAGCATCTACATTTCTACCAATCAGGAATGCCTCCATGTCTCAAGCCCCACAACGACCTCCCCCCGCCCACGGGATTCGCTGGGACGTTGTCTGGGTTGCCCCCCTCCTCCTTGGTAGAGTTTTTGAAAACGAAGTAACCCACCACCCCACATAAAAGGAGGATATTGACGCAAGCGAAGCACTGTATGAACCTATCCGTCGCCATCCTCTTCCCAAACGTCTTAATCAACTTGTCGGCCCTGTTGAGGTTGTCGTCGATGCGCATCGCATCCTCGTCGATCGTGCGTATCTGCTCCCGCTGTCGCAACAGCTCCTCCATCGTCGCCTCCCCCACCTGCTTCGACGCGGCCACCATGCCCTTCGTGTTCTGCAGCGACGACTTCGTCTTGTCCTGGATCTCGTTCATGTCGCTCAACATGACGTCCCCCGCCTCCTCTCCCGTCATGCCGTCCGTCGACCGGGCGCCGCCTCCTACGCCCCTGGACGCCCCGACGAAAAGCTGATCGCGCTGGACCCCCCCCTTGAGCGCCCGGATGTCGTTCGCGAGCGTCCCCAATTCCTCCGTGAGTCGCGTAAGTTTATTCTCGTAATCGCGACGCTGTTTGGGGTCGGACACGAGGCGGGTTTCCATCTTGTACGACTTCGCGGTGCCCTGGGCCGCGCGGAGCTTCTTCTCGGCTCGATCTAGGGCCGTGGCCTTGCTCGCCGCGGACCCCGCGTTCGCCTCGTTGAGGAGCTGTCGTATTGACTGGACCTCATCCGCTAGTGTGTCATCCCAGTACTGTACGTCGGCCTATTATTCGAATGTCACATCATGTGTGAGCGGTGAGGTTCAATGGGGATGAGTTGCAATAATGTGGTGAGATTCTTCAGACAAGCAAAGTTTGCGATTTCGATTGATTCCGAGGACGCGATGGGCACACCAACAACAACGAGTCTTCCAGCGATGTCGTCGTCCGAGAAAAGGGCAATCAACGAGTGAATGCAATAACGAATATCAAGTGGACGATACTCACCATGGCTGATTAAGGTTGGTTTATTCCGGGGTGGCTGATCCTTCTACTCCTACTACTCCCCAATCAATCCCAAGAGAGGTTGAGGTCGATTCTCGATTTTTTGTCATGCTCCTGTTACTCCTACATAAAGTACGCTCGCTTACCCTCGCCTCCGGGACAGAGAAAGAGTTCCTACGTACAGTAGGCAGTCGTTGGAAAAAATATCACCTGATTTTTTCGATCTTCTCAACTCACAAAACAACAGCTTCCTCAAACAACAAGAGCAAATAAGCAATGACGTCCATCCTCTCCATGCCCCCCGACTCCCGGAATCCAACATCCCGCAACCTAGTCGACGACGCCGACTGCGGCGGGTGCAACGACGGAAAGTGCATCGAGCCCACCGCGAGCGACCCGTCGGACGCTGCCACCTCCACCTCCACCTCCTCGTCGTCCGCCCTCGGACCGAGCTGCGACTGCCGGGGCACGGAATTCATCGGGGAGCACTGCGACGTGCCGTGCTCGAAGTCATGCGAGAACGGCGGGAAGTGCGTGCCGGCCCCCTCCTCCTCCTCCTCCGGGGGGGGTGCTGGGGAGGAGAGCTGCAGCTGCACCAAGGCAGTCGTGGACGGAAATCCATACGCCGGGCTCAGGTGCGAGTACGGCGCGACCAAGAGCTGCATGACCCTCGGCAGCTCCAGCAAGCACTCCTTCTGTGTCAACGGGGGGGAGTGCGCGGATATCGTGCTGGACAACGAGCAGCATGCGGACTGCGTCTGCCCGGGGGGGTTCGAGGGGCCTCACTGCGAGTATCTAGCGGGGGAGGCGCCGGCGGGATCGATGGCGTCGACGACGACGGTCTCGGGGGCGGCGTTGGCGTCGACGGACGGATCTACGCAGTCACGGGAGATCGACGCGGTCGTGTTCATACTGATCGTCGTGATCGCGGCCGTCATCGGGGTGCTGCTACTGGCCTTCTTCGTGCGCGGGCGCAGGAGGAGGTCGGACGCCAAGCGCATGGAGAGGCAGGCGAGGGAGGCGACCAAGGAATTCTCCATGGTACCCTCCAACGATCCCGAGAACGAGATCATATAAAAGATTTTTGGGAAGCGGCATAGGGGGGAAAGGGCTTATTTTTTCGTTGATAATTTTAGGGTGGGCGTAACAGATCGTTCTCGTCATTGTTCGGCTCGGTACTGGCGAATATTATGATTAGATTTATGAGGGGGGGCACTAAAGAGTAAACTCACCGTATAGTTAGATTATAGGAAGACTGATTGCACCTTTGTGCCACTGGCATTGCTCTCTGTTGTACAAGGTCGTTTCTAAATATGGGAGTAGACAACTAGCGAACCTTAAAAGATTTCTTCGAATCTATATTAGTCGTCAAACTCCGTTGCATGAAATATCATTTCTTATTTGTGTATGTACCAGTGCTAACTTGTACCCATTGCATGATCGATGGATGATGCGGCACCGAAGACTCAATACAATTCATATTGATTTCAATCACTCCCACCTCTCCAAATCTAAAACTTAAGCTGAAAGAATATAAATCTACATCGCTTCCATGACTATCGAACGGATGGCATCCTTGTGCTTCGAAAGGTCCGTATCCAACCAATCCTCTAAAGTCGTCCTGATGCCCTTCACCGTGACCTCCTCGCGATTGGCATTTTCAACGAGACTCTTCACCTTCTCCCTCAACTTAACGATGTCGACACCCGGGATGTTAAGATCGATTCCGTCGGAAATTTTTTTTTGGGCTTTGGTCGGAGACTTGGCGGCGGACGTCGCCGTCGACTTTTTCTCCGGCGTCTTCTTCGCCTTTTTGGAAGGAGAAGTTGACTTCATGGGCGACCCCCCCTTCGAGGGACGTCCTCTTTTCTTCGGTGCCGTCGTCTCCTTTGCCTTCTTCGGTGCCGTAGCCGCCACCTTGGCCTTCTTCTTCCCGCTGGCCTCCGGCTTCTCGAGCCACTCCAGGAGGCGGTTGCAGTGATCCTCCTTGTCGGGAGTTTTGCTGCCGTCGAGGCTGAAGCTTGCGGCGGAGCGATCGACATCCACTAGATCCATGATGCTTTTCAGGTCGGGCATCTTCAGCTTGTACATCTTCTCCTTCGTCTTCTCTCGCTCCTCTTCGTCATCCTTCCCATCGGGATAAACGATACCGCTGAATTCGAGGAGGTTGGATTTGAGCTCCTTCTTCTTCCCGTGGCCCGTGCGCATGGCAAGAGTGTGCAGCATCCGTAGGTGCGGGTCGGACCAGGTGATGCTCTTGAAGTTGGCCACGACATTGGGGATATCCTTCAGTTTCGTGCCCTTCCCTTCGGGGTAGGCCTCCTTCTCTTTCGCGTTTGATTCGCCCGGGACAAAGGACTCGATGGATTTCCTCTCGCGCCTGCCCCTGCCCGCGGTTGGCTCCTCGGCGGTTTCCTTCGCGTCGGTGGTGGGAGCCTCCTCCTCCTCCTCCTCCTCCTCCTCCTCCTCCTCCTCTTCCACCTCCGCTTCCGCTTCCACTTCCTCATCCTCTTCCGCTTCCGCTTCCGCAGCTTCCTCCTCCTTCTCTTCCTCCGCTGGCTCGGCGGCTGTCGGGGCTTCGCCCAAAGCCTCGCCTATGGACTCAGTATTCGCTTCCTCTCCTACTTCGGTGCCCATTGTTGGCATTGGCTCGTTGCTGACGGCGGCGTTATCTACCTCCATTGTGGATTCGCGGTTAAAGCGATTCTCGGGTTTGTTGACACTAAACCTAAATAATACACTACAAATATAATACACTACGATACGTACTATCACACCAAAGATCGGGGATGATGGGTTGATTGCATGCCCACCAAGGCTCAGACGACACGGTGACAGTCAGACCATAGTTTTTCTTCCGCCAAAACTCCGCCCCGCCATTTTCAAGTTGTACTTTGAAGCAAGCCAATTCATCCGAATCCTGCCAGATTAATCAATACGGCCCCATCAACCAATTGATAGTTAATTCAATATTGGTGCGTTACCGGGTTGAAGCAGGATACAACTTCTTGACACCCTTCATGACCATCTGGTATATTTCGACCCGGTAAAAAGGTATGGCAAGACGGTCAAATTTGAACGTTTTGGACCAGATAGCGAAATTCTTCTTGCTGCTGTCTGACGCGCCATCGTACTGGTTCACCCTCAACACAACGATGACAGCGATGATTGACGACGACGACAA
>JALLOS010000773.1:0-10254 GCA_036939435.1 Stephanodiscus minutulus
CATTTTTTTTTGATGAGGAGAGGAGATCGAAGTGCGCGACCTGAAAATTTTGGTTTCCATGTGAGATGATGCGTCTCAATTCGTTTGTCCTGTTTTCGTGTCGTCAGTAGTGTCTGTGTCACTCTGACAATAGATGTTTTCGTGTCTGTCCGTCACCTAAATTCACCCCCAGAGATCCGATGCCGACACCTACTAAGTACACCAAAAACAACAAAACTAAAACGATGGTGGCATCGTCGGCAGGCAGGGCCGTATCGCTGCTCCTGCTGCTGAGGGCCGCCTCCATCTCCCACCTCCCGCGAGCGGTGAACGCGGCAGGGGGGGGTGGGGAAACGGCATCGATAGCGAGCTACCGACCGCCGTCGTCGTCGTCATCCTCGTCGTCATCCTCGTCGTCGTCCTCGTCGGTGGCTTCATCTTCGTTCGGGGCGGAGGAACCCTGGGTCGCTGAGGAGGTGTTTCACGGGGCCTCTTCTTCTTCGTCGTCGTCTTCGTCATCTTCTTCCCCCTCCAAGTCACGGCGTAATAATATCATCGCACGGCGCGAGAAGGAGGGAGGGAAAGGGGGGAATGAACGTCCATCGCGGCCATCGTCGTCGTCGTCACCTTCTTCTTCATTTCCCGGACACGAGAGTTTCGGGGAGCGTTCGTGGTGGGACGACGACGAAGACGACGACGAAGACGACGACCGCGAGACCGACCGCGAGAGTCGGCTGCGCATGACGTCTCCGTCGGCATCGGCGGAGGACGGCGCGGGCTCCGGTCTCCACCGTGGCGCGAGGAGGCACCGACTGAACGTTTGGAAGAAGTTCAATGTCGGTGGGGGCGTCAACGCCACGTCGTCGTCGTCGTCGTCGTCGTCGTCGTCGTCGTCGTCGACGACGACGTCACCATCTGCGTCTTCTTCGGGAGGAGGAGACAACCCCGCGGCGGCGGCGGGATCGCCGCAAACCGCGACCGCCGGAGCGACGGATGATCCCGACGTCGGCGGCGGCCTTCTCCCGCCGAGCGATTACGACGAGGAGCACCCGATGCGCACGGACGAGTGGCGCCTCGACATCCGGCTGTCGAGGCTGCGCCCGGCGGGGGAGGGGGAGCTCTTCCCGGAGTGCGTCGACGTCGTTGGTTTCAAGACGACGACCCCGGCCGGTCGGCGGGCGGCGTCGGGCGACGGCGATCCTCCAGGGTTTACGATGGTCGGAGGCCAGTACAGAAAACGGCAGGTCATGCAGTTCGCGAGGAACGGGTACGTCAGGGTGGTCGGTGGCGACGAGAGGGGCGGCGGCGGCGGCGGCGGCGGCAGGAGGAGGGGAAAGCCGAGGGTCGGAAAATGGAGGATAGGACACAGCGGGGTGGCGTTTGACATACCCGTGCCGGTGGCGGCGAACGGTAGGAGGTGGAGGGGTGGCGGAGGGAACGACAACGAGGACGACAACGGCGCGCCATCGTCGTCCAGGAGGATGACGGTGCTGCACTACCACGCGGAGATACACCTGAACAAGTTCGGCGAACGGCCGCGGATGTTCCGGGGGGTGATAACGAGGGACCGGTAAGTTGGTGCAAATATTGTCACACAAAGTATGCGCACGAGATGCATCTTTCGTTCGCCAAAGAGAGTAGGATGCACGTCGACTCACTTTATCGCACACACAAAATCATCCTAACGCGTTCAATACGTTTCGTATCTCCAGACATTCGTCGTTCCTCCCTCCCAACTTCCTGCGGCCAGTCATCGGCACGTTCTCGGCGGAGGGGATCGGCCGGGACACGTCCGACACCAGCTACAAGGACAGGGCGATCTCCCTGTCGAGGCAGCAGGCGATGAACGATGCCGCTAGGGGGTTCGCCTCGCGGTGAAGAGTGAAGATATCGAGAAACTGTTTATTTGATATACATAAAAACGGGGTCAAATGATTATCAAAGCTAAAGATTGACGTAATAGGATCTTTTACATCCTTCTATTTGGTATTTAGGTGTGCTGGCGTTCATTTGACGATACAAAGGTGCAGGAAGAAGTAGGGAGCGAGGGAAACTTCCCGCCCTCTCGTCTATGCACGAATCTTATATATTGATTGGCCTGGATCCGGCTCCATTGGGAGTCGGGGATTTTTATCTGGCCCAAATCACTTGTTGTGTCTTCCAAGAAACCACATTTGACAAATTGATGGTTTGCTTAGAGGTTTCTCTCCCTCCACCCCCCCCCCCTCCTCCCTCTCTCTGTACCACAATACTTGAATGTTGCTGAAAATTGCAGCAGCACCTCTGCCTCACTCTCATCCACCTTCCTACATTGGTGTGCTACTGTGATAGTCATGAATAAGGTGGCAGTGTTGCGTCACAGCCTCCTGTCCCTCTCCAATTATTTATCATCTCCTCCTCATTTCCATTTAAATGATTGTTTCCTCCAGTTTTTGTGGTTGATTGTTGGCATCATTGTCCCTGTTGGTGTTGGAGGCAATACAAAGGTTCCAGCTACGAAGGTTCCGTTTGCTGTGGACGTGGAGGTATGCGCAGAGCCAATCAAGGGAGATGAACGAGCACCAATCAAAATGGTGAGCGGACGTGCATGGAGCCCAGGGATCTACCAGGCTCTGAGGCTACTGGGTAAAACCCCAGACGTAGCGTGGGAGAGAGCGCTTATTCACCCTCTCACTATTAATTAATAATCTCCGAATACTAATAATCTCCGATTACTAAGTTACACTCGGGCACAATGTGCCGTCTCCATGGCAGAAGCCAGTATTAATATTATGTTGCATCAACAGTAATGTCGCACACACACCCCCAGACGCACGCCGCCGTCGCGGCAGCGTCGTCCGGACATCTCAGGACGCGACGGGCAGACTCGCCCACGGCACCGACAACGACGCGCCAGCATGCCCACAACTCCACAACAACGACGCAAGGGGATCTGATCCCGCAAATTGATTTAAAAGTAATCATTTATTTGTATCACAACTATATTCGGTCTCAAGCTTCTGCGAGCAAACACAATGGCATAGCTGTACACATCCTACTTAATGTTTTCAACGGTCAGAAGAAGACTTAGACAACAAACACCAATTTAACCTTGCTTTGTATCGATATATTTAATCTCATGTTCAATTCTTAAGCTAGTATAATGTACAATGCAGTTCAGTTGTTTTGCCTCGACATCAGTAAGTAGGAGTGTGGGTTTCTCTCGTTTGGCATTTCTTCTCAATTCAAAATACTGTTCCTGGGTCTCTTGTGAGTAGTCAATCATACATGATCCGGCCCAACGAATCCGAAGCAAACTTGACCCATCTTCCTCTCGCCAAGCCTGCTCTTCATGCCTTGAACGATTCTTGAGTCCTCTACGAAGGGGTAGGAAAGGGGGTTAGATGGTGCATCGTCCTCGTCTTAATCCTTGATCCACCGCCATCCAGTGGCGGGGTCAAAGTGTCGAACACGATCAGCATTGGCGGACGACGTGGAGGGCGCCGCGAAGGGTACGCATTTCGCGCGCTTCGACGACTCCCTCGCAAGGAAGACCGCGAGGTTGATCGGATAGGGCGGCGAGCTTTCGACGGACGTTGGCGCTTCAGTTTGCGACGACCGACGAGGGAGGCGATGTTGTGTTGCGGCTCGTCGCAGGAAGGATAGTCGAAGCATCGCGAGTAATTTGGCGCAGAGGTGTGATTTTGTGGGCAGCACTTCTTCGGGAAGAGAGATCTTTCACTTCTTCATCTTCACGTGTCGATGATGTGGTCTTTTCGGGCAAAAAAATGGCAGATGGTGTCAAGGAGGTGCCAACAACATCACTTCAACGTGCCGGATGGTGTCGTCAAGGAAGGTGCCAACATCATACTACGATACTCTATTTTTTATGTACTAATCTTCAACTTGCGTCGTATTAATTGAGATTCGCCCATAAATGGGACTTACCCGCCAAAGTTTTGCCCGGTAGCAGACTCTCTTTTTTCCCATCGGCGAGACGCCTTCAACCAAGAAGAGAACCAAGACCTCCAAGATGCTCAGTCCAGTACCTAACACTTACACTATTTACGAGGGCTCCGAAAGATCCGACGACCATGATTCGGCCTACTACACTCCTCATAAAAATCGAAACCGCAACAAAAACATCGACACCTTCGAAGCTCGCCCATCTCCTCTAACCTACTAAGTATTTCATCACTACACGATGATATCATCCATTCGACTCTCGGCGCTCTTGCTTGCCATGGGCCTAGCCATCGGTATCGCAAAGCCAAGTGATTACTGCAAAACAGCCACAAAGGTATCCGCCCTTCCCTTCAGCGTGACTCCGTCAACTGGCAAGGACGGTGTTTGGTTCAAAACCGAAGGCATCCTGAATGGCACTAGCTTAATACTTGAAATACAGGGGGTAAAAGAGGATGTGCACGTCGATATCTTGATGGCCCTCGATGGCGAAGACAATGGGTACGAAAAATGCCCTGATGACTTGGTGGCACCAAATGACTTGGAGGGCATATCCGGCGTTAGCAGCGAAGATCCCATTCCAAGCTCTGCATATTTCTGGACGGCGCAAGCGTCCGCCATCTACTACGTTCACGTGACCTCGGCGAGCGGCGATTCTGACGCGAACTTCGAAATGACGTTGAGAGACATACATGGCAGGGTGAACTACGACACACCCAAAATGATTTCGAGAAAGTCTTATTTGAGGGCAAAGGCATAAATGATCAGAATGATCTGGGAAGAAAATACAGGAGACAAAAAATGATTACATTTGTTTGGGCATTAGGCCGAGTGGAAGATTCTCTAAGAGTTTGCATGATTGCCACAGGCTATGTCTTGGAGGGTTGTTGATACAGTGACTCCTGTAGTTAATTCATTGAGTAAGACTTTTTTCTACATCATCAGATGGCAATGAGGCATTTCTCATCAACAATGATAGTAGCAAAGACAAGGAAGAAATATTACCGACCTCGGTGGCGGAGTAAAAGAGGCGGGCAAATTCACAATCCTACGACCCAGGGGAGCAGTGTCTGGAGGACAAAAAGTTGAATATGACGCCAAATCTGCGGAGAGGGCGAGTTAGCTTTTTGCTGGCACGTGATGGATAAACAGAAATAAGAAGAAGCGAGAGCTCTAGATACACACCCTCCAAATACAACGAAAAATCAATTAAAATTAAAAAACACCCAACCGAAAAATCTATAAGACTGTCTGTGTACTTCTTCCCTCCCCCTCCCCGAAAAATGTCGCACTCTCCTCAATCCGAAAAGGGTATCCCCGCCGCGGCCAATTTGTCCTTGTACGTGTTCATCTTCCTCTTCTCATCCTCGTCGTCGACGCCGACCTTCTCGACGACCACTACCGCACCGCCCCCGCCCTCGCTCCCGTCGTCGTCCTCCTCCTCGTCCTCCTCCTCCTCCATCGAAACGACGCTCTTGACCTCGGGTATGTAGTGCATGAGCATGTTCTCGACGCCGTTCTTCAGCGTGACGCTCGAGCTCGGGCACCCCACGCAGCTCCCCGCCAGCGCCACCGTGACGATCCCCGTCCCCTCCTCGAATCCGACGTACCGTATGTCCCCCCCGTCCTCCTGCACGGCGGGGCGTATCCTCGTCTCGAGGAGTTCCTTGATCATCGCCACGACCTCGTCGTCGTCGTCGAGTATCGTCGTGTCGGTGATGACAGGCGCGTCCCGCAGGGTGGGCTCTCCGGTCGCGTAGAAGTCCATGATGGCACCAAAGATGGGGGTCTGGAGGTGCTGCCATTGGGCCTCGGCGAATTTCGTCACGGTGAGGAAGTCGTACCCGAGGTAGATCGACTTGACGCCGGGATCGAGGTTGAAGAGGGCCTTGCCGAGGGGGGACCTCGCTATCAGGACGTGATCCTTGCGGGTGAGGTAGACCCCGTTGGTGTTACTTTCCCCGACGTCGTCTTTGTTATTGCTGTTTTCCATCCCGACCTCATCGCCGAGGCTCAAGTCGGCCGTGTCGACGCCGCCACCCCGGTCGGAGTTGTGACCGAGGACGAGGCGGCCGTTGGGGATGAATTTGAGGCTCTCTGGGTTCGGCGTCGACAGGGTCTGGATGAAGAGGGTCCGCCGCTGCTGCCGTTGACGGGATGACGACGACGGCGGCATCAAGGACGACGCGGGATGGAGGAGGGAGGCGGTCGACCACCGCGGCCACCGCGCTCGCTCGGGGAGAGGGAGATTCGGGAGATGGAACGACCTAGTCGTCGTCGTCGATGCGGCGGAAAACGAGCGGCGGCACGTGCGAGGAGGAGGAGCGGCGGATTCGCGAGCCTCGGCGATGCTGTAATGATGTTGATGACGGGCATTACCGGGGAGGGGAAGTGCGCGCCGGTGCAGGGGGATGGAAAGTCGCGTCGCGGAGTTCATTGTATGGTACAAATTTGCCGAATTCCGAACGGTGAGTTTGCGTTGGACGTTGGATTGTTATGGAGTGGGGCGGGGGTGGATCGTGGATCGTTGCAGCTACAATAGTTTCGATGTTACGAGTGTCGATCCTAGCTGCCATGTTGTGTAGGTAATGTCGAGATTACATCATATTATGAAAAAAGAACCCCTTCTCTAGTTAGTTGGTGGGGACTGTTCACAAAAAGTGATGAGCAACGAACGCATTGACGAGGAGGTGGGAGACGCCCCCTTCACCCCGCGCGATAGCTTCGGTGGCGTCGGTGATGGAGGATACTACGACGATGACGAACCCGTCGACAGCCTCGAACTGCCTGTGTCATCGATCGGCGGTAGCGGTGGTGGCGGGGACGACGGCGGCGGTCCCTTCGCCTCCTCCCCCTCCTCGTCCGACGACCTCGTCACGCCGAACAGACGGTCGCCCGGCCCCGCCACGCCGCACTACAGAAGGCGCCGCGTCGACTCGCGGAAGTTCGCCCTCTCCCTCCACAACGGATTCGTCTCGGAGCATCGCATCGTGGCCACACCCCTCGACGACGACGAGGCCAAGCCGATGACCCCCGTCGAGAGGATGCTCGGCGACATCAAGGAGTACGGGAGGGGCGCGCTCTTCCGTCGCTCGTCGTCGTCCGGGTTAGACTCGTCGTCGCGATGGCACGGGGGCGGCGGCGGCGGAGGTGGGGAAGCGGGGGAGGATGGTCGCGGGGGGGAGGGGGCGGGGATCGCCGCGGAGGAGGGCGACGAAAATCAGAATCGAATGTGGAGGCTGCAGGCCAGGAGGGACAACGGGAGGGACGTCGGGCGTATCAGGGTGAGTCGATCCTCGCTCATTTTCCCATTCAGCTTGGATCGGTTTCGCCTGCGCGGCTTCTAATCTCCTTCCATTCATTTTACACAGAGGTCAATGCGACTCATGTACGCCTGCATCAGGTGCGGCGCGGCGAATAATTCCATCGAGCACGTCTCGTACGCGGGAGACGGGCGGTGTCATCCGGAATTGTGTCTATCCGACTTCTTCGGCTGGCTGTTCCGCAAGGGGTGGGCGACGATCAGCGTCCTGTCGCTGATTTCGTTCTACGCGCTGGTTTTGCTATTCACGCTGCTCATCATGTGGGCGGTGGAAGTCGATCACGACTGTCTAAGGATCGGGGGAAAGACCGTCGATGAGATTGGGAAAGACTCGGTGCGTTCATTTTGTGTGCGTGCGATTTTTCGATGAGAATCTTGTGCATGGGGGACCTGATCATCTTTCGTTTTGCGTGACGACGTCTCTCTACGGAACAGTTGTTTTTCGACGCATTTTCGCTCTCGTGGAACACCTTTTCTACCGTTGGGTGAGCAATCTAATGTTCAGGTTGGCCATACTCGATTGGTTGCTGCTTATAGCACCGTCGGACCATTGTTACCCCCGAGTCTTGCCTGAATCGCATATAGGTACTAAGACATTGTTTTCATTACGCAGGTATGGCAGCACCTACCCGGCACTGAGCACGGAGAGCAACACAGATGGCGATACACGATGCGCCTTCATCAGCTTCGTCACCGCCCTGGAGGCATTAGTGGGCGTGATCTACGCGGGATTCACGGGGGCCATAATTTTCGCCAAGGTGACGCGTATCACCCAACGGGCTGCTGTGCAATTCAGCGACGCCCTAACTGTGACGTTCGGTCCCGGGGTCGAAGCCAGGCTGGTGAATGACGGCAAGGACGAGTCTCGGGACGATGTCGGACGGCTCGGGGATGATGCCGAACAAGTAATGGCCGAGCCAACTCCGTTCCCGGTAATTTCATTCAGGATCGCGAATACGATGCACGCGGTGGAAGGCGCGGAGATTATAACGGCATCCCTGAACGTCGCCGTAATAATTGAGAACGCTAGGCACGAACATCCAGTTAGCGTAGAGTTGGCTAGGAAGATCAGTGAAGATCGGATGGAAAGACTACGCCCAAAAAGAAGGAGATCCAACGAAACCGAGATGTCGACTGGTGGGATGATAGTAACGGAAAGATGTAGCGAAACATCGCCACAAAAAGCAATGACATATCTCGAATCGCTCAACAAGTTAGCGTATAAGGGCAGAAGTATGATCATGAGCAATAAAAATGAGGGAGTAGCTGGCTCCAAGATCCCGCCTCTTATTACATTTGCGAAACTGGAGCTTGATGCATCGGAGCACCCATTATTCAAGCGCATTTGGAAAATAAACCACGTCGTTGATCAGAATTCGCCTTTGCTGACGGCTGAAGCAAAGACAGCTATCTTGAACAACAAAGGACAATGGCCTCGCGAATGGAACAATCATCAAGATGTGCGGCGGGCTATTCAGTTCAGAAATTTGGTAGTGAGTTTCACGGGACTGTCTAACCTTACTGGAGGTGAGAGTAAATGGGAATTTTCACTTGTTGACCACAATTGTCTGCGTGAGAAAGTCTTGCCTGCGGATTCTAAAGCCACCCTTCACCTTTGACACACCGCTATTCAAAAGCATTGGTATACATTCAAAAGCTCTATGAGTATGTCGATACTGCAGGTACGTCGCCACCTCCTCCGATGATGCGGGTTTGTGTGCATTTTTCAACATTTTGTCAAGTTCGAAAATCACATCATCTCATTATTTATACACAACCCTTTTTCAACGCCTGCCGTCACTGCAGTCGGCTATCAATTTGTCAATGTTATGTACATGAGCAAGCGCGGGGCTCACACGGTTGACTTGAACCTCCTTGACGATGTAATCGAACAAAATGGAGGAGGGGCGGAGCCGCTCAATGTCCGGAAGGATGCAGAATGACGATAACCCGACGCAGTCAACGCGGGAAATTATATCACATCACTGACGAAAGTAATCCGAGCATTGTTGAGACTGGATAGGACTCAGGAGGGAGGCGCAGAATAGGATTCCGATGACAATTATTTTGATGAGATAAGGGTCTTCGTAGTTATATTTGTCACCTGCATCATGTAGTTATATATTATCTTGGGCATCACTCGTGCTCCTTCACGTTTACGATCGAATTGAACACCTTTGAGGTGGAAGCTGGAAGGTGGGATGACTACCTACTTAAGTGAAGTCCTCCCCATTAGCCCACCCATTGAACCACTACACCTCTCACTCTGCCACAGAAATCTGTTCTACGGCTTTCGAAAGGTCCTCAACGCTGCCTTCATCGGTTTTCTTCCCACCATCCACCTTCTTTCCAAAAGTACACCGCATGTCATACGCATCTTCCCCGTCCGCGTAATATCCCCTTTCGATATCGTTGATTTCGTACTTCAGAGTTTCGTTGTAAAGGTGGAATGCGGCCCGGTTCGATTTCCGCACGTGAAGAGAAACGAACTTCGCCCCAAAGACGTGCTCCATCTCGACCTGCGCCCTCCGCATGAGCGCAGTGGCTATCCCCCGCTTTCGATGCGTACGCAGCACCGCGAGGGAGGTGATGTGACCGTGGGGAGGCTTCGACTCGTCCTCCTCCATCTTGGCTAGCACGTACCCAACGACGCGGCCATCGTGGTCTTCCGCCACCCAGAGCAGCTGCGGCCACGAGAGAAGATGGTATAAATAATACCTGACACCAACGGCGGGGGTGGATTAGGGGACGGGGAGGGGAGCTAATTGCCATCGACACTGTCAATTTATTTGGTCGCGGCAGCGATCGTTTTGAATCGAAATAATGTCCTCTGTCGCAGACCCTACGGTACTTACTTCATCTGGTAATTCTCGGGAAGACACCATAGATTGCATTGCTGCATCTCGATGAGATCCTTCACTTCCGCCATTCGAATGTTCACCATGGTTATTTTGGCCCTTCGCGGTTTATGATGGAGAGAGAGATGAAGAGAAAATCGACGGCGCTTGTTT
>JALLOS010000774.1:0-10242 GCA_036939435.1 Stephanodiscus minutulus
GCGCGCCTTCATCCGAGCGGCCGTCGTGCTCGTGGCCAGCTTGGCGGTTGGCCCCACCCCGCCATCGGAGGCGCGTTTTGCCGACGCTCACGGCCTTGTCAGTGCATGCGTTGTCCTTGCTCGCGGACGTGTCACAGTTGCGCCGACGCTGTCGCAGAGCTGTTCCTCCAACCATCGCAACCGTCGCGGTCACCTTGCCGTCACGTCGCCGTAGCGCCGTCGCGGTCATGTTGCCATCGCGCTCTTGCGGGCGACCGCCACGCATACGCGCCTCGCGCAGTCCCGCGTTGCCTCATCGACCTTGTCGGTCGCCCTTGGCTATGCGACCTTGTCGGCGGAGTCGTCGGAGTTGTCGTCGCTGTCATGGGGGGTGGTCGTCGCGCGTACGCGCCTTGCGCCGTACTCGTCAGCCTTCCTGGCCGCCCTCGGCTTTGCGCCCCTCTCGGCGTCGTCGTCGGCATCGTCGTTGGCGCCGTTGTCGGAGTCCTCATAGCGGGGGGCGACGTCATCGTCCTCGGCATCATCCTCGTCAATGCGAACGCTGCCTCGTCAACTCCCGTGCGTCGGGCCGCCTTTGTCGCGCGCGGAGGCCGCCGCCGCGCGCCCTGATGTGCGTCGTCGTTGGATTCGTTGTTGCAGGGAAGCGCCATCATCCTCCTCGGCGTCGTCGTCGACACAACCGCTGCCGCTTCTTCGTCGCCCGTGCGTCGGGCCAACATCATCAAGCGCACGAGCATCGCGGCGAAGGCCGTTGCCTCGTCTTCGCCCCTGGGGGCACCGTCTCTGTACCTGACCCCCCCCCTGTTTCGTTGGCGCGCCCGCCATACGAGCACCTTGCGGCGCTAGCCACGTACGTGCGCTTTGCGGCGGAGGCCGCTGCCTCGTTGTTGGCGGCGGCGGCGCTAACGTTGGCCTCGACCGTGCGTTGGGCCGCCATCGTTGCGCGCGCGCGCCTCGCGGCGGAGGCCGCTGCCTAGTCGGTGGCGGCGACGGCGCTCGCCAGTCACCTCGCCGTCATGAGGTGTCAGAGGGGGCGGACGTGCTGAGTGCGCTTGGGGCTCTGTCAGCCACCTTGTCTCGGTGGGCCAAACAATGCCGCCGAGCTGAACGTCGGCGCCCCAAACAACTCCGGCAACACTTGGGGGCTCCGCGTCCCTCCGCCGGCATGGGCCGTACGGTGGGTCTTTGTGGCGGTGGCCGCTGCGTGGGCGGCCTCTTCTTGGCCCCTGTCGACCTCGCTCGCGTAATCCTCCAATATCCCGCCTCCCCGGGCCCAAATGGCCTCTTCTACTCCATAGGGGGCTCCCCCGCGGTGACCCTGGACCCCAACGGTCTCTTCTACGCGGGGTCCCGCGGGCTTGCGAGCTTGTCCGCCGGCGCCAACCTTGAGGGCCCGCCGGTTGGCTTCAACATTGGCGTCCTTGTTGGACCGGGTGTCGTCCTCCGCTTGTGCGGCCGCCGCTCGTCCGTCGGCCCACTGGCGTGCCCGGGGGACCGTCGTCCTCTCCGGGTACTCCTCATCCTCATCCTCATCATCCTCACTCGCGAAAAATTGTCTTTGTTCGCGAGGGAGAACTCCTCCCCGGTCCCGGACGAGCTGTCCTCATAGACGGTCTCGACGACAATCGTGGGATGTGCCGCTCTTGCTCGCCAGAGGGGCCTTGGTGGGCCAGCGGCGTCCGCCGCTCGTGGCCTTGTCGTCGTTGACGTCGGCCGTGGGACGGCGGCGCCCGACGTTCGTGGCCTCGTCCCTTTGTCTACCTGAACTATTGGGTTTTCTTTAGTTTCAGGTAAAGGGTAAGTTTCTTTCTCTCGCTCTGCTTTCCAAACCTGTACCGCCTGGCCCTGGTTGCTTCATCTTGCTCTTGCAGCACGCTACGACAATGACCATACTGCTGCCGCTGCAGCTGCTGCTGCCACTGCCGCTGCTGCTTCCGCTGCCGCTGCTGCTGCGGCTGACGGCGCTGCCGCTGTAGCTGCCGCTGTAGCTGCCGCTCCTGCTTTATCTGCCGCTTTGCTGCGGATGACGCTGACGCTGCCGCTGCCACCACTCCGCTGCGGCTACCGCTGCTGCTGCCGCTGCAGCGACGACTTCCCTGCTGCCGCTGCTGACGCTGCCACCACTCCGCTGATGCTGCCGCTGCCGCTGCCGCTGCCGCTGCCGCTACAGCTACGGCTGCCGCTGCCCCAGCCGCTGCCGCAGCCGCTGCCGCTGCCACTGCCGCAGCCATTGCAGCTGCGCTGCCGGTGCCGCCACTGTGTGCTGCAGTTACGCTGCCGCAGCCAGCACATCGCTGCTGCCGCTGCCGCTGCCGCTGCCGCTTCAGCTGACACTGCCGCAGCCAATGCAGCTGCGCTGCCGCCGCCGCCGCCGCCGCCGCTGTGCGATGCAGTTGCGCTGCCGCAGCCAGCAAAGCGCTGCTGCGGCTGCCACTGCCGCTGCCACTGCCGCTGCCACCGCTCCGCTGCTGCTGCCGCTGCGGCTGCAGCTACGACTGCCGCAGACGCTACCGCTGCGGCTGCCACTGCCACTGCCGCTGCCACCGCTCCACTGCAGCTGCCGCTGCCGCTGACGCTGCCGCTGACGCGACTGCGCTGCTGCTGCCACCGACAACGCCAACGCCAACGCCGCTGTGCTGCCGCTGCCAGCGCTAAGGCTGCGGCTGCCGCTGCTGCCACACTGCCACTGCGCTGATGCAGCCACCGTTGACACTGACGCTACCACTGCCGTTGCTGACGCTGCGCTGCCGCTGCTGTGCGCTGCCGCTGCGCTGCCGCAGCCAGCACTGCCAGCGCTGCAGCTGCGGCTGCAGCTGCCCCGCTTTTATGAGGGAAATGATGATCAATGGATCTTTATTCCCGGGCTTGATTGGGCGGGAGTAAAAATAAAAGATGAAAACACACCCACATACATGATGAGCGGGAGTAAAAATCCAAGAAAGAAAACACATCATGCACATACATAGTTTCTCAACAACAAAAAATACGTTCGACATAGTAAATTTTCTTAAATTATCCGTTCAGTGTTCTGCCTGGCAGAAAAAAGCCAAACTTTGCAGAACAAATAGCAGAACAAACTGCCAGCAGAACAAAATAACCGTATGCCCAAAATGCCAACTGCCTTGACGATGTGGAGATGCAGATGTGTGATGAGATGACACCATTTGACAGCCCGGACAAAATGATGGTCCTAAAATCAAACGTCTGATGCTGTTTAATTGTGCCAATCCTTTGAATTGAAGGCTATCAAACCTGTACCTAGAGTCATTAGGAAGTCCTAACTGAGAAGAATTTGGTACGCCGACTGGGATAGTGGACAGCTTGCCATTAGCAGCAGAAGAAATATCAATTAAAACACCATCATGTATGACAGAAATAGTCTGAGTCCAATTGCGAATTATGTCTTTGGGCGCAATAATGTCATGTAGAATGTCATCAGTCATGATGGATGATTGAATACTCCTGTGAAATTCTGACAAATATTTGATGGAGGATCAGTTACTGAGGAATAAAGTGGGAATTCAACCATTCTGGTGATAGGGGGCAAGAAGTGTGTGAATTCACACAAGACTGCAACCATTTATATGACGGGGGAAAACAGTTGTTTGAATTCACGCAACATAAAGCCATTCAAGAGATTTCAAAAAAGATGTAAATGTGTGAATTCACACAAGGCATCAGGGGATCATATCAAAATGCAGGAGTGATGTGTTCAGTGGTGACTTACAAGTCTCCAGTTGATAGAAAAAATTATGAGGTACCGTAGCATAGATTTTTTACTCTACATGTAAAGTGTGTAGGTAAATTTGGTATGGTGCTATCTTACCATACGTGGTGGCATCTCAAGAAGCCATGGAAGTACGTAGCATTGTATTGTATTAGAGATATTACAATACTCCGAGAAGAGACACAGAGTACCTAATAAAACTTTAAAAATAAGTCCGTGAATGTCATTTTTTACTCGCTTAAAAATTAGAGATTTTATGGCGGCATAGATTTTTGGGTCCGCGCAAAATTTTAGCTACAAGCCCATGGCACTATAGGAATTAGTACGGAAAAAATCAAAATGGGGAAGCGAGAAATGTGTGAGGCCGCAAGTCCGGCCTTTAGGTGCACCCTTGTACAAAATGGATAGACGAAGGTCTTTTTGATTGCCATGGCTTACACCACAGCAAGGTTTCCATTTTTCACCCTCAATTACAGAGCCAACCAATTGTGCTGTGGAGGGAATGATAGCAAACTAAGAGTACACATCATTGACCATGTTGGATACCGTAGACTTACCAGCACACGAATATAGACCTTAAACAAGTATGCGCCCGTCGCCTGTCTGTCCATCTTTCTGAAATGCGGGTCAAGGTAGAATGAAAGTAGGAATTAAAATTAGGGAATCCATCTGTCTGTCTGAGGGAATCAGTCTGTTTGTCGGTGTCAGAGTCAGAGAGACAGACACAGAAAGTGAGAGAAATACAGGGGGTGGACGAGGTCCCCATGTTGGATCCCCCCCGTAGTCCTTCCAGCCCACGACCACGAGCACTGCAGTATTGCAAGGGTGAAATCTCTCAATGGTTATGGTATGTCCCATAACCACCACATTGTTGACTATTGCTATTGAATTGTCAAAAGTCATAAGTTTGATTTTTTTGTGAGTTGCTTAGAGAGATTGATATTTTGCCTGCCGCTCTTTTTTTAGTGAAAATTCCGGAAGCCCGACGATAATTCGAGCATAAGGATTCCTATGTGAAAATCAAGTAGTCAGACTTAATCGCTAAGAAACGTCGTGAAGAATCGCTGAATCCACAAATCTTGGCTCAGGCCGGAGATCCAAAAAATCATGTCGACATGAACCATTACTTTTTTTTATTTTGCTCCACGCTCATCTTTCCCACCAGGTGCGTATAATATTTGCGCTTGCAATACTTTCCGGCGGGCGGCGGGCGTGGTCGGCTATCCATCTAAGCACTGAAGTGATTTTTGTGCGAGTGCCTAGTGTTCGAGATGGGCGGTGGACAAATCGGGCGAAGTGATCACATCACGGCTCTTGCATGCGTCGATGATCTAAAGATTTGAACGAAACAATCACCGCCAACTAATCACTAACTTTGCTATTTGCGTGTTCACGCTACACGATCGCCGCACCGCAGACAATTTGTCAAAAATACGATGGTTCCATTTCGATCCGGTCTTCTCACGTGCTTGTTGGCTTCCACAAGCTCCGCATTTGCGTTCAAGCCCGTGACTCATTCAACGTCATTTGCTCAGCAGCATGGCACCACGATCAACCGCGCGCCTGTCAATCTCAGCATGTCTGGAGGTCAGGTTGCCGTTCCCGACCTCAAGCCTCCTGCTGCTATCTATGAGGGTGCTGTCGCTGCTGGAGCCGGTGCGTGCAGTTGTCTTTCTTTCGTGCTGATGCGTTGAATTCTGCTCATTCTGTTATATTTGACACCTCAGCCAAGGCTTCAGCTTCATGGGCGAAAATCTTCAAGCTCGGAATTGCTGCTGGATGCCACATCGGATTTGGATCATACCTAGCTATTACTGTTGGCGGTGCTTGTCCACAGATCGCAGAGGCCAACCCTGGCCTTCAAAAGGTTAGTGAATTCATGTGTGTTCGAATCATTTCCGTTTCTCAAACGAAGCTTCTATCAAAGACTAATCTGGCGAGAATTATGTCCATGTTTTTCCATTGCTACCATGAAAACAGATTATCTTTGGCGCGTTTGGTCTTCCTTTCGGCCTAATCATGACCTTGGTAACGGGAGGAGAACTCTTCACAGGAAACACTGCTCTTGTTACCGCTTCGGCAATGGAAGGCAAGACTACCCCTGCTGAATTAGTCAAGAGTTGGGTTGCCTCATACGCCGGTAACTTCGTTGGATCACTCATTCTTGCCTACCTTGCGTTCAAATCTGGTACGCTTGGGACTGCCCCCGCAAGTGCCGCCATTGCCACTGCAAAGTGTGCGCTGTCTTTCGAAACTGCGTTTGTTCGAGGCATCCTCTGCAACTGGCTTGTTTGCATGGCAGTATACATGGCGTCCGGATGTGCAAGTCTCGCTGGAAAGATGGTAGCCGTGTGGTTCCCTATTAGTGCCTTCGTTGCACTTGGTTTAGATCACTCTGTGGCGAACATGTTCATCATTCCCTTGGGCATGATGCGAGGCGCGAATGTAAGTATATATGATTTCCTTGTGAAGAACCTCCTTCCTGTTACATTGGGTAACATTGTTGGTGGAGCTCTTTGCGTGATGGGACTTTATGGCAGTGCATTCGGCAAATGGTTTCAGAAAAAGGAGTGAAGGTCGTATCTTCCAGTTTTGATACATCCCAATGAGTCAATATCTCGAACAGAACGCTTCCAGGGCAGCCTTTACGTTTTTGGTGATAATTATTTTAGACACACCAGTTTATGAATTCTGCTGCTAGGACTTTATATCCCTTCTCACAATGTTGTATTCCGACGCGTAGGAACAGGAGGAACGGGAGGAAATATAGAAAAAGGATCGAAGTTTTGAAGACCAGTTGTTGATCGATTGTTTGGTTTCTGCGCAACCGTCGAGCTCGGAGGATTGATTGACGTAGGGAGGTTGTCGAGTTGCTGCATCTCGACAATTAACTCTTCTAGCGCCATTTTCTGCGTCATGGTCTCAATTTTGGTGAAAGAACAGCTGGAATCTAGTTCTGTGCCTCCACCACTGCTTATGGCATGAATAGAAATCTCCAGTCCTTTCACCTGTTCTAGTTGCACCCTTAGATAAGAAATTTCATTTTCCTGAGACTCTACGATCCTTCGAACGCGCTTGAGTTCCTCTTTCAGCGAGAGTCTTTTGTCTCGTTGCTCATCTTCGAGCAAAAGATCTTGATCTCGCCTTGAAGAAAATATGTTAGACGACGCCGAACTTTTTACAGAGTCCATGATCCCAAAAGCCTTTTTGATTCCTTCCATGACGGTATACCCGATTGACCCTTTCGAAGAATGGCCTCCATCATCACTTCCATCCGCCCCTTGCGAACTATGTCGTTGCAAGCTACGTCTTATTGCGTTTTCCTGGCTTTTCCTGATTCTGAAATTGGTCAACTCTTGACGATCTACTTCATCAGCTTCATCGAATGAACCGCCAGCATCGACCACCTTTCCCCAAGCGGTGCACCGGCACCTTTCTTCTTTGCATATTTTATTGCCGTCTAGTCGGGTTAATCTCAGGCACTTGCTGATTACCAACTTACGATAATGTTTTGTTGTGACTACTGGGTTTCCTTTCAAGCTCAGAATCTTGAGGGATTTACAACTTGATAAAACTTCTAATATGCCCTCTAGATTGCAGTTGATTTTGTTCATGGACAAATCTAGCTCTAGTAAACTCTTCATGTATATGACATTTTGGATCGAATCTGGCTTCGAGAGATAATTCTCCTTCAATACGAGCGACTCCAAGGCATGGAGGATAGAGATGTCATCAATTTTTGAGATATTATTGGAAGAGACATTGAGGTATTTTAGTTCCAAGCAGCAGTCCAAGTTTTCTATTATCTCTGTGTCCGGTGAACAGGAATGGAAGGGGGCAAAAAGTATGATCAGATCAACCCAACCGAGCCTTGGCGTGCTCTAGATTGTTCAACGCTCACCAATTCTATTTTCCTGAAGATGCAAAGACTGCAAATGTTTGAGAGCGTCCAATCCTTCAATTCTTTCGAGCTTGTTCAACTCGAGGAAAAGCTCCCTAACTTCTGTGTACTTCTCCAAATTTCGTATCTCGTTGAATCCCTTGTTGTGAAGGTACAACCTCCTGTTGAGCTCGGGGCTATCACAGAGCTCCTTCTTCTTGATGCAGAATAAGATTGCTTCTCTTGTCATCCTCATCGATGCCTTCTCTGGCGTGAGTTTTGTCACTAGGTTCATCACTGTATTCATCTTATCGTAAAAAGGTAGCTGTGCCAAACGGAGTTTCGGCTGCATTAAAAAGGTTCACACACAAGTTCAGCTAAAAAGTTTTTTTGCATTTTTGCACAAAAGTAAATCTAAAATGAGCCGCCACGTCGGGTGTCCGTAGACTGCGGTGCAACAATCAGATAATGCCCGCAGTGAACCCGCTAGACAGCCCATTCAGTCCCACGGCCGCCACGACTCTGCTCCTCTGTTAGTCCCCGACTAACCGCGCAGCTTTCGACCGAGGCACTCAGGTCGAACACGAAGGAGGCCACTACTCTCCCTCCCCCAGCACCGCGCACGCGTACGGCCTGGTCGTCCCCTCGGCCTCGACCTCGAGACAATCACACGAGTCCCCGGGATCCGCGGAGGGCGGAGAAGCTCGCTTTCGCCGCGCCAGAGACGCGAAGATTGGGCGGNCCGCGGAGCATGTTCGTGCGCGATCTCGGCCACCATCTCCGGCCTGTCTCGAGGACGCCGCGCGACGATCCGGTCCATCCGAGACGGTTACGGGCCCCCCACAGCGCGGGCGAAGAAACGGGGGGGGACACGCGAATCATGACGTGGCCCAGGGAGGGCACGGGGCGCGAGATATCTGTTGGGGCGTCGCGGGAGGATATATCAGCTCCGCGTCGAACGCGCCGACGCAAGGACGACGGCGAGGCCGGACCAACATCCGCCGGTCGAGGAGCTCGTCGCTCGTTCCCTTTCCCGAGGCGATGGACTCGCCGCCATCCGCGATCCGTTCGACGATCATCGATCGCGGTGGCGACCACGGCGGTAGGATGAGTGAGAAGCAGCGTCACGTGATTGTCGGATAACCGTCAGCGAATGCGCGATGCGCGCCCCCCCCCGATGCGGAGAGGATGTCGAGCGTCGACGACAGGCGGCGGTGGCGTTTGATCGGCCGACAAAAAAAAATGCCATGCGGGGTTGGGGGAAGCCAGCCCCCCAAATAAATATCAGGGGGCCGGCCCCCTGAATTCCCTCAATCATCATTCACTCATAAACTGCAAGATTACTTCCCTCCTCTGTCGGACGTGCAACAGGACTTTGTACGTCAACGGATGGTTATGACTGGCGCGATCACGATATCAGGTGGACAACGCGCCGGCGGACGTGAGCCAACAAACGAGTGGATTGCTACCTCCATCGTCGCATCGAACGCACATTGTTGCCCCCCCCCCCTTGACCCCCTCTTGACCCTGAGTTGAGTCGACGCTGCCGAATAGTTCTGACTTGAGGCGCAGCTCCCTCGCCATCTCTGATAGTTCGGCCCGGCTGCCTCCCTTGCCTCCGCCTCTGACATTTCTCGCCCCATCATCGACAATGGCATCTTAATGATTCGGTGAGGAGAGATGGACATGGCCCACACAAGCCGCTGTACGGGGGGGGGGGAGGACGATTGTCGCGTCCTCCTTCCCATGGGGCAGTGCTCCTCCGTCGTTGCATGCCTCCAATGTGAAGGACAATGAACTTACTCCTAAAATCATGCATGCGGCCATCAACGATGGCGGCGTCACCCTCATCAATAGGAAGATGCTTACCCTCGAACTCGTCTTTGCCTCCCGCAGGCAGTGGTCGAATCCGCCATTGCCGCTGCCTTTGTTCACAGTGCTGTGGATGACGGTGACGGCAACGGCAACAGCGGACGGTGGTCATTGGCTGCGGGCAATGGCAATGTTCGCTTTAGATGGCAGGATGATGATAATAATATATCGATGGGGGGAGAAATGCGGAAATATTTATTAGCTAGCTTTATCCTACTTTATCCAAGCTTGAAATCTGGGAGGTCGCCAGGAAGTCGCCAGGAAGTCCCCAGGAAGTCCTGGCTCAACATATTGTTACCCGGCTTGTTAGACCGCCCCCACCCCCAGTCCGCAGGCACCACCAAATTGCAGCGTCGGGTCCGTAAGCGCCCCCCCAAAAAACCATAACCAGTGATTGTGAGATGAATTGTGTGCTAGAAAGGAATTAACACATTTTTGTCCTAGACTTTTTTTCGCGAGAGACGCTTTTTTCGTGATATTATGGAGTAGACGTTTTTTGTCCCACGGGAACATTGTTGGGCTGGTCATATTTACATGGGGAAAATATGGGGTAACAATATTTGCCGTGTGGTGACGAAATTTAAAGGAACTGTTTAAGAGGTACCTAAATTGCAAAAAACAATACCCCAAAATGGCGAATTACCTGCCCTGCCACACTTTGCCGAAGCGTAGCGTAAGCATAAGTTAGTGGCAGACCAAAATGTTTTCTTAAATACTATAACTAATTCCCATAACTTTAATTTCACCAATATCGTGTTACCTA
>JALLOS010000775.1:0-10228 GCA_036939435.1 Stephanodiscus minutulus
GGGATTTATTTATTTTTTAAGGCTGCTGTCGGCACTCGTGTGCAAGCGGTAATATTCCCATTTTTTGATATATTCGTACCTGGGTTACTGTACGGTATCGTAGGCCGGCGGGGCGGGGGAGAAAGCGGGAAATAGCTAGCCACCAACTGGCCGAAAAAGAGATTTTTTTTTGACAGCTGCTTCATGATGACAATTCCTACTCGTTGGTAGGATTTAAACAACCATCACCGCAGCCACTTTTTTATCCGTGTGATGACGCATCGGAGTGGGGAACAAGGCGGAGAGCCAACAAACTCGAATTTTCGCTTCGTCTGATGTGCTGACACATCCGATCCATCACCACCGCAGTTTTGTCACATTCTCAATAACTCAAAATGGAATGCCAGCACAGTAGGCGAAGGCGATCCACCTTTTCCCAACCCAACACCGAGTTGCCAGCAAAGGACGCTCACGAGATCAACCTTACTTATTCGGACATAAATCAAGATCTAGATCCAACCATGTTGAAAAGCGAACTCCACCAAATCATGAGCCTACTTAAGACAGAGATGCATTTCGCCACCTCTCGAGCATTCGTTATGCGACGGAAAGTTTTGATAGCGGGGATTTTTGCCTACATCATCTTCGCAGGCAAGGACAATGTGGAGGCAAGCCTTTCGTTGTCCTCCTTGCCACTTCTCAGAGGCGGGCACAGCGCGTTCGTTCCTTCGGCGACGACGCATCTCGAGGTAAAACGGGTTCGTCCGAGAGGACCAGTCCTACTCGGTCTGGGCGACTTGCAGCGAACGATCAATGTCATCGGCAACAAGATACAAGTCGAGACAGAAAAGCATTGGAGCGGTTTCCACCATAATATCGAACGCGAATGGAGCAAGGCCATATCTTCCATGGGGAAGTTACTGTCGGGCCGCGAGCGTCGGGGCACTGGGAAGCTTGACAATGTATTGCGAGCCTTCACATCGGTCCTCAACGGAAACGAAGTGGACACCGCTCAGCTCATCAAGGCATGTCGATCCCATCTCATACTGATGAAATCCGGGGGGGGTGCATTGCGGCTAGTGGCAAAAGATCTCGAGGCCAATCTGAATAAGGCAGAATCTTTGTTCGAGAAGCTACCCGAAGATGGAAAGTCCCTCGCCTCGTTGCTTGAGGCGGAGCGTAAGAGTGGGATTCACGATGGCAATATGCTCAAGGAGGACTCCGCCGCCATGGGACTGTTGTGGATCAGACGGTCATTGGCCTTCCAGCAAAATTTGTATGCATCTCTCATTCCCACTAACGGTCGTCACCCAAAGGACGCCGCTGTGCAGGCATATGACAAAACACTCTCCCCTTATCATGGTTGGCTCCTACAGAAGATCTTCCCGGCGTCGCTGTCGCAGATGCCAGACAGACGAGTTTTCATCGCCAAGTTTGGAGGTACGGAAGTAGACAACTTGAGCGAAGAACTGGAGAGGGACATTGTGAAGAAACTGAAAATGTTGGTTTCGACATGGGAGCCAATACTAAACACATGGAGGAACGAGTTCGAGAGGCTCGATATGGAAGACATAAGACGAGCCTAGGCGCTGTGCTCCCGTTGGACTGTTGCTAGGGATCATTTCGCACAGATCAAAAGATTGAAAATATAAATCACACTAGTTTCATCTTTATTAACTACTATGTAATACATACTTCATCGTAAGATGTTCACAAATGCCGTGTTGCTTTGTGGCGAGTGTGCAAATTATTAGTACTTTGTAAAAACGCAAGCAAAATCAAAAGTCGTCAACCACCCTGAAAAGCGGCTGATTGAATTGGAATGGTGGATTTACTCTTCTGCAAATCCACCCCAAGAACCCATCGTCGTATGATTCATCACACAACATCATATCCATATCCACATCCGGCCAATACCAAAGAGGTGCGAATGAGCGGTTTGCGGAAGCGCTCTTCTCCGCGCGGAGAGAGAGTTGGGTCCGGTCGTCCGGTCCCCAACCTCTCCGATCTCGGTCTGTCCGTGGTAGAAGTCACTTTTTTGGAGCAACGGCTCGTCGCCAACGGTGTCTCGCCAAAATTGGGATCAAAATCAGCAATGACCGCGAACCGCGACAGAACAACCATACGTAACCCCTTCACCATTATTCTGAGTTCTGTGGCGAACCAAGATCATTGATCATGACTCCCAATCAGCCTAACGATATCATCTTCTTGGCACTCTTTCTTTCGTGATACATCAATTCCCTTGACTCCTCGCTCTTGCTTGGTGGTGTGGTTCTGTCTCCCTTGGCTCACAATTATATCTACACACCAGGCGTATTTTTCCCTTTCAAAATTTCAACATGCGAAGCAACAATATTTTCTTGGCCTCCGTCCTCTTGATCGGCCAATGGGGCATATCCGCGGCAGCAGAGGACGCGCCCCGGCGCATCATCCCGCTCCCATTCCTTCGAGGCGGCGCCGCCGCCGCCAGCAGCCGCGCCCTCGTGGCGAAGCAACGGTCGACGAAGAAGCAGAGGCAGCAACTCCGTCGCACGACGCCCATCGTCGGCATCGGCCCCATAGTGCAGCTCTTCGACGACGTGATGCGCGGTCTCGGCGAGGTCGGGGAAAGGATAAAGATCGACGCGTCCAACGTCGGGAGGGGTATCGGCCGCGAGTGGGACAAATTGGCGTCCTCGACGTCGAGGCTCGTCGCGAACGTGCCCAAATTCCCCCCCTTCGCCGGACGACGACGGAGGGGTCTCAAGTCGAGCAAGCTCGACGAGGTCTGCCATACGTTCTCCACCGTCCTCCGCTCGGGCGACGAGGTCGACACCGCCCAGCTCCTGAGGGCGTGTCGTGCGCACNAGGCATCGTGTGTGACGATGCAAGGAAGGCCCAGAGTACTCTGGAGGTCATCAAGAGTTCAATGGGTGAAGGAAAATTCCAGCTGGCCGCGCAGAAGGAGCTGCACGAACGAGGCATCGAGTGTGATGATGCAAGGAAGGCCCAGAGTACTCTGGAGGTCATCAAGTGTTCAATGGGTGAAGGAAAATTCCAGCTGGCCGCGCAGAATGAGCTGCGCGAACGAGGCATCGTGTGTGACGATGCAAGGAAGGCCCAGAGTACTCTGGAGGTCATCAAGTTTGCCAAGGGAGAAGGCAATTTGCAGCTTGTCGCGAAGAAGGAGTTGCGCAAACGAGGCATCAAGTGTGACGATGCAACCAAGGCCCAGAGTATTCTCAATTCAATTAATAATCCCATGAAAAATCCTGCATCACTCGCAAAATGTTCAGCAGCAAAGATGGGTGCTTTGAATAACAATTACAAAGGAGATAAATGGTCTCCTGATGAGGAAAAGCAGCTTCGCAAACTATGCAAGTTGGGATACACTATGACGGAGATTGCAAAGAAAATAAATTGCGATGTAGCCTCAAGAAGGACAGTGCACAATAAAATCCATGAACTAGAGATTCGAGTGAAGTACAAGGGGGAATACCAATTGCTCACTAAGAAATATTCACCATGACGTTGGGAATGTCCAGGCCTCGCGCTGCCACGCCTCGAGGCGGCACAGGGCGATCGCCACGCGCTCGTACTGCCGGTCGGATATGCCGCGTGTCTTCTTGGATATAAGGAGGGACAGGGATGTCATCCAGGCGGGATCGGCTATTACCGTTTTTTTTTGCGTGTGGGATCGTATGATGTTGTTCGCAATCCCCGTTTCATTTTTTTTAAGCCGTACACGGTGGGCTTGTCGTAACACCAATTCTCCATGAACTGGGATGACAGCTCCACTGCGTCCCACTCGACGCCATTGATCCCGGCCACGTCCCCGACCGTAGCGCGCGTGAGCATATGTTTATGGAAGATGACAACAATCCTTACGTTATCTTAAAATCCAGCAAGTCATTACTATAACTCCACTCCAATATCTGTTTCCCTTCGCGTGAATTACCACGATCAGGTTCTAGCGGTTTGTTTACACCCAACGTTATTCAAAACAACGTGGCGTTGGCTTCTCAGCTCGTGTCACTAAATAGCACTAGCTCCCGCACAGATTTTAACTTGCTTTGTGTACATCATCCTATTCGATTGTAAGAAGAGATACCTCTGAATGCACCCTAATTGTGTTTCAAGGTCATTTGCCTTTGATTTTATTCATCTCGCAGCGACAAATCATCAAAGGAAATGAAAGACTCACAAGCACACCACAGACACACACTCCATCTGATCCAACCAGCGAAGTACAACTCTATTTCTCTTAGGCAGAAAGATCAATCAAGGGATTGACGACACTCTCCATGTCCTCCAAGTACAGCTTATTCCCCTTCTCCTTGTACAACTCGCTCATCTCCTCCATACCTGCCTTGATCGCCTCCTCCGTCTGGCCGTACCCGTTCTCCAACGCATACTGGCGCACATCCTCGGTAATCTTCATCGAGCAGAACTTTGGTCCACACATTGAGCAAAAGTGACTGCTCTTGGAGGCGTCGCCGTCGAGGGTCTCGTCGTGGAACGCGCGTGCCGTCACGGGGTCGAGCGACAGATTGAACTGGTCGTTCCAGCGGAACTCGAACCGCGCCTTCGAGAGCGCGTCGTCGCGGTCCTGCGCCCCGGGGAACTCCTTCGCCAGGTCGGCGGCGTGGGCGGCGATCTTGTACGCGATGATGCCCGCCTTGACGTCGTCGCGGTTGGGCAGTCCGAGGTGCTCTTTGGGGGTGACGTAGCAGAGCATGGCGGTGCCCAGGGCCGCGATGTTCGCGGCGCCGATGGCGCTGGTGATGTGATCGTAGCCGGGCGCGATGTCGGTCGTGAGGGGGCCGAGGGTGTAGAACGGTGCCTCGTTGCACCAATCCAGCTGGTTGCGCATGTTCTCGGGAATCTTGTGCAAAGGGACGTGCCCTGGGCCCTGCAACATAGAAATCGAAACAATGAGATCGCAGATATGCAATTGTGTCTTTGTATTCGAAGACATCACAATCTTGAAGCACCACGAGCACCAGGGACTTACTTCGTTCATTACCTGCACGTCCTTCTCCCAAGCGCGTTTGGTCAATTCTCCCTGGGTCCAAAGCTCAGCGAATTGCGATTCATCGTTGGCGTCGTAGATGCTCCCGGGACGCAACCCGTCGCCGATGCTGAGGGCGACGTCGTACTTGGCGCAAATGTCAAGGATGTCGTCCCAGTCTGTGATATGCCCGCACCGGTGTAAAATCGAACGGGATTGGTTTCATGTGATAATAAAGTGGCATAAACAATAAAAGTCACTGACTCACGCTCGTATGCGAAGTTCTCCTTGTGGTGGAAAATGTTCCACTTGGCGTGGATGGAACCGCCCCGCGAGACGATGCCGGTCTTGCGGTGGATGGTCATGGGCACGTAGCGGAGTAGGACGCCGGCGTGGATCGTAAAGTCTGGAATGGATACGGGACACGTGAGGTTTTTAGGAACACACGAGGAACCGAGAGGGGTGCCTGGGGGCCATCCCATGGACATTCGCATGGGCGCAGACTCGCATGCACCTCTCCGCTTGGCTCAAAAAGGTATGGGAAAAATAAATCTCGATGTAAACTTACAATCGACGCCCTGCTCGGCCTGCTCGATGAGAGTCTCGCGGAAGGCTTCCCAGGTCAGATCCTCGGCGATGCCATTGACCTTGGATATGCGCACACAGGAACGACAAAAAATGACGGGGTTCAGATTTCTCCTTTTTTATGACGGGGGGCCCAATGCTCAAAGTGTAGAAGTAACGATCGCGTGCCCTCATCTCTCACCTTCTCCAACGCCTGGTAGATCGGCACGGTGCCCACGGGGATGGGACTGTTACGGATGATCCACTCCCTCGTCTCGTGGATGTGCTTGCCGGTGCTCAGGTCCATGAGGGTGTCCGCACCCCAGAGCGTGCTCCACTGCAGCTTCTCGACCTCCTCCTCGATGTACATGGATGGAAAGGCGGAGGTGGCCCCCCAGCGTCCTGAGGATGGCTCCCGCATGCCTTCGTTTTTGTGTGTGTAGCGACTCTTCCTTTTGGGGTTTTCCCCCCCCTCCCCTCCCCCCCCTCCCCCCTGTTTTCACCATAGACTGATATATGGATTCCTATGTAAAAAAAATCCGTTTCTTGTTTGTCATTGTTGTTTAGCCAGCCAGAAATATCTTTTTCGCTGCCGCAAGATTTACCTCAGCTCTCGCGACATCTCTCAAGTTGCGTTCTCAGTGTAGCGTGTAGAGATAACATAATCTTGCTTCTTCGATACAACATACACAATAGTCTGATCAAATCAATCTTGTCGAAGTCAAATACACGTGGTACAATGAAATGTGATAACTGCAAGAAAGTCTGTGTATGGAGGAGTTTGGATTTCTGCGCTGGTTGTAGGAAGCTCACCGGAAGAGTGAATCCTATTATTAAGCCAAAAGCAAAAAAACGTACTGCTGCCCAACAACTTCGTCAGAATGTACTTACAAAGAAACGTAGTCTTGCTAAAAGAGAAGCTGGTTTTCTTGCTGCTAGAATGGTTCTCCCACCCACCCAGGAAGAGAAGGACAAAGCTTCCGCAACAGCGTTGGAATTCTTTCTCACGATGAAAGATGGGGCAATCAAGTCTAATCCCGGTAAGGAGATCATCATCAGCATTGCTGCTGTCAGCGAGGGTGGTCAAAGAACCATGGTTCAAGAAATGCGTAGAGCATCGCTGGAAGGAGGAGGTAAGAAATTCGCAAGACTTGTGAAGATTGTATCAAAGGAAGGAAAGAACTATTGGCGTAACCCCACCGCTCAAGAAACCTCCGATATTGGCAAGGAAAGCTTCATGATTTACAACGGAGAATACAACCATTTCTTGGCTGAGCATGTGGAGACTTTTCTTCACAATCACATAAAAGCTAACCTGAAGAACGAGTCCATCAAGCTACTTCAAACCATTTCAGGAAATGGTGGCACGAAGAGCTCGGGACCCTTCAAGGTTGGAATGCGTGTATTCATTTGTGATGCCTTTGGCAATCCTCCTCTTGGGCTTATTTGGAAGCAGAAGCTCCCTAAGAACACTCCCTATTTGGAACAGGTCAATCTCAAAAAATGCAGTCACAAGGAACTGGTAGATGATATGATGTACAGGGGGCGCTTCCAATCAGGATCAGGATTGAGTAGTTTTTTTGTTGAATGTGCTAAGTTGGCGAAAGAACACAACGACAAGTACGACAACGATGAGGTCGCCCTCCTCAAGAGCGACGACGAGCGCGACGATAACGAGAGCGTCGAGGTCGTCCTCCTCAAGAGCGACGACGAGCGCGACGATGACGAGAGCGATGACGAGAGCGGTGAGGTCGTCCTTTTCGAGAGCGAGGACGAGAGCGACGACGACAACACATTTGACGATGACGACGATGCATCTGACGATGGCGATGACGACGCATCCGACGACGAAGACCTATCCGCTGCCGAAGACGACAAGAACCTCCCCCCTCGCCAAGGTTGTTGGTCATCCAAAAGAGCCCGTAAGCAGACTGATCGCTTCGGGGTATGGGAGACCGACTACCAAGAGGACGAAGAGGATGAGTCCGAGTCGAAGGTCAAGTCGGAGGAGGAGCCCAATGAGGCCGATTAGATTATCCTCGTCGGATTACGATCCCGAGGATCGTCCTCCTCGGGAGAGGAGGAAGTGGCATCACCACCTCTCAATTCATTAGTTTACAACACTGATCCTGGAAACTTTCGATCCGTCCTGTCGATATCGAGATGTGTTTCTCAGTTTTCATTTGTGTTTCTCAGTTTTCATTTTGGTTACAATTTCATTTTGGTTACAATGCAGTTATCTTCGTCCAATACCCATCACTATAGCATGAGTAAATTTTTATAACGTATTATGAATAATTGATCCCAATCTCGGTATGCGCATGTTCCCCCTCTTTGCCCATAGCCGCCACTTTCCTCGTGACCAACACCGCCTTGTCGGGGTTCATGCTGGCCGTCTTGACGTTGATCTTGGCCTCCGCCAGGGCCCCCCTCATCCCCCCCCCCCGGAGCAGGACCACGTTCTCCACCGTCCTCCGCTCGGGCGACGAGGTCGACACCGCCCAGCTCCTGAGGGCGTGTCGTGCGCACGTCGACCTGATGAAGACGGGCGGGCCGTCGTTGAGACTCGTCGCGAGGGACCTGGAGTCCAACGTCAGGAAGGCCGAGGAGGCGTTCCGGCAGTCTCCCAGGGACGGACAGCGCCTGTCCACGCTCCTCGAGCGAGAGCGCGGCCGGGGGGTGCACAAGGGCAGCGAGCTGCACGAGCGGTCCGCGGCGATGGGACTACTGTGGATTCGGCGGTCGCTAGCCTTCCAGCTCGACCTGTACGCGTGCCTCGCGAGCGGCGACGGGCATCCGCGCGACGCCGCCTACGGAGCGTACGAGAGGCACCTGGCGCCGTACCACGGGTGGGCCCTCCAGAAGATCTTCCCGGCGTCGCTCTCGCAGATGCCGGACAGGAGGGCGTTCCTCGCCAAGTTCGGGGGCGTCGAGATCGACGAGCTGAGCGACGAGCACGACAGGGAGATCGCGAGGAAGCTAAGGTCGCTGATCGGGACGTGGGATCCGCTGCTATCGTCGTGGAAGGGCTTGTTCGAGAGGCTAGGGTTGGAAGATACGAGGAAGGTGTGATGAAATGTTAGGTTAGTCTCTTCTGACGCACTCTGGCGGTCGATTGAAGAGCTCTCCCCTCCTCCTCCCTCCCAATGAATGACGAGTACGATGCGACGGACTTCATAAGAAGTTGAAAATGATGAGAATCACCTGGGGTCCGTTCGGTTCTAACTCAGGTCGGGAAAGATGTAAGTCGAAATTCGAGGGAGGGTGGCGAACGAGAAGATCCATTACAGTCAAAAGCTGCTTCAGCCCTCTCCTCCTCAATGTACATCATGTACCTAGAATATGACACGTTGTGCCCACACACACAAATCGCTAGCTGGGTGTGGCATCGTTAAAGATATTTGTAAAATAGCAATCGGCTACATTCATAAAGCCAAAGAATATTAGTGATATTTGCATCTGGCTGCGCTGTCTTTGGTCAGTTGATGGAGCTTCTCGATTTTACAGGTCCCGCAGAATTTCTCTCCCGATAAGATTTCGATTCTTTCAAGTACATTTTATCACAGACTTCTGCCACATCTGTGGGCTTTGCTGTGAGGATGGTCAGCTTCCATCTTTTGTTGCTATGAAAGATAATGGTCGAACTATCTGCGGATTCTCCTGNGGGTGTCCGCACCCCAGAGCGTGCTCCACTGCAGCTTCTCGACCTCCTCCTCGATCGAGGACGTGATGGCCGAATTCCCGATGTTAGCGTTGATTTTCACCTTGAACATACGTCCGATGATCTGGGGCTCGAGCTCGAGGTGATGCTTGTTCGACGTGATGATGGCGCGTCCTGTCCACGTGGAATCATTTCATACACGATTGGGTGATTTTATGTGCGTTGGGCGAAATGCGATCCATGTGGTAGTGGAGGAGTAGATGGGGCAGAAAGGATAGGATGAATATAAAGGGGACTAATCGATTGCGCTTGCTTCGGGCCGGTGGGGAGGTGGGGGCGAGACACGACCACGAAAGCACTCTAGCGCACTATACTCACCACGGGCGATCTCGTCCCTCACGAATTCCGGCTTCACGTTCTCCCTCTCGGCGACGTACAGCATCTCCTCCGTGACCATGCCCTTCCTCGCGAAGTGCATCTGGGTGTATCTCTCGAACTTGCCCTCCCTGGCGTCGACCCACTCCTTCCGTATCTTGGGCAGACCCTCCCTGGGATCGATGTCCCTCGGTCCGGCCGTGTCGTACAGATCGAGATACGGACTCTGGGGATCCTCGAGGTGCACGCGGCGGTAGGGTACGCTCAACACGTGACCGGTGCCCTCATGGATCGACACCCTGTACTCCCGCGTCGAATTGGGGAAGGCATCGTTGTACGGCACGCTCTCGATGCGGGAGAATTCGGGATTGAACGGATCGAGGGTGGGCTTCGTGCGTAGCGTCGGCTTGACGTTCGCCTCCTTCGTCACCAGGGCCTCGTTGATGGGGGGGGGGGAGGTGGCGACGCGCAGGGGGGTGGAGGTGGAGGAGGAAGACGAGTGGGGGCGGTGGGGCGAGGAGGGTGCGACGATGAAGGCGAGGGAGGCGGGGGCGCAGAGCGCCGCGACCACGGCGAGGGAACGGAATATCATGGTTTTACGCCTTGGGGTCGATCCTGCGTTTTGCGAGGATGTTGATTATTATGGTTTCACCAAG
>JALLOS010000776.1:0-10219 GCA_036939435.1 Stephanodiscus minutulus
ACTCTATTTGATCGTACGGAGCTGTGTGTTCATTTCAGACTGGCCCCAACAGGACACGATTTGAGGGCCATTCCAACAACACGATACATACGATACACGATTAATTTTGATTCTCAATAGCTCCCCCCACATACACACGACTCTCACAAAGTCTCTCTCTCTTTGCTCAAACCACCTTCAGCCCAAGTAAGGCCATCTTCGATCATCTCTTCAACAATGTGCAACGCTAAACACATCAACTATCCCCCCCCCCCCGCCAGGAAGAGCAGCGGCGACGGCATCGGCGCCGCATCCGCAACGACGCCGTTCTCCGTGGCCAAGTCGGGCAACGCTCGCGATTGCTCCGCGGGAGTTGGGGGCAAGGGCGGTCGCAACGAGCAGCAAGGAGGAACACCTCCCCGGGGGGGCGGGAGGCAGGTCGCGACGGAGCGCCGCGCCCACGGCGTCCCTCCGTCGCGGTCGAATGCGTCGTCGACCGGGAGGTCGGGTTCGCGGCGGATCGGCGGGGACGTCGACGCCGGCGCCCTCGTCTCGACGAACACCCGATCGGTCTCGAGACCGTCGAGGGCGAGGGATGACGACCACCGGTCGAAGTCGATGACGAGGATCGGATCGCGGTCGAAGTCGAGGGATCCCAAGCCCCGTGCTCCACGTCGCGAGTACGATACGCCTTTTGACGACAGGGGACGCTGCCACTACCACAAGAGCGTGCAACTCGCCGCGAAGAAGATGACGGGGGGGTGGAAGGTCGTGCACTCGGCGTGTCCCAGGTGCATGGAGGATAACTCCCAGGCCAAAACCGGCGGCGGCGGCGATGTCATCGTCGAAGTGGGCGAGGGTCAATCGGTCAGCTTGACCCTGTCTCGCGGTTCGAATCGAGCGAGCGCGACGACAGGCGGGAAGAACGACGGATGCGCCTCCTTCGCGGATGCGCGGGGACTGCACGACAAGAACGGCTGCTGCATGGTGCACACCCACATCCAGGTGGCGAAGAAGCGCGTCCTGGGCACGGGGTTCAAGATCGTCAGGGCCTGCCCCGCGTGCAGCGGCGGGAGGGACTGTGGCCTCGACGACTGCATGAGCGTGTCGTCCAAAAAGTCGACCAGATCCTCGCGATCTAACGCCACGCAAAGGAGCGGCGCCTCCACCTCCGCGCGTGGCGGAGGCGGGGGCGGGAGCGTCGGAAGGTCCGCCGCCGCGACCGGCACGGGGCGGTACGGCGCTCTGCCCTTCGACGGCGACGGGTACTGCTGCCGCCACCCGTCGGTGCAGCTCGCGAAGAAAAAGGTGCTCGGTGGCGGCTTCAAGATCGTTCTCGATTTCTGTCCCCATTGCGCGTACTGCGACAGTCAGAGATCCGGCGGGAAGAAAAACTCATCGTCGACCATCCGCCGCATGTCTTCCACGTCCTCGCAGGGTACGGGTCGTGTGTTCGATGATTCGGGTGCGGTACTTCGTCGTTCGAGCTCGAGGCATCGTCCGGAAAGGTAAGCCGCTCCGGTGGCGCAGAAGTACACGGCGAGACCAAGCGTTGAAGAGGAGGAGGAGGAGGAGGAGGAGGAGATGGCAAAATGTATTTTCACTGGGGATAGAGAGGATGGGCGAATATTGCGCGTATGGTCGTGTCGCATCTACATTTATTTGGAGAGTGAAAGAATAACGAGAGATTAACTTTGACTTTCATCGATACGATGTGTGCGCAACATGCTAACCAATGATGATATAACTATCATCCCCTCTTCCTTTTGGTAGTACTCCGCACCACCGAACTCATCTTCGATACGGCCTTGCCCCTATTCTTCTTCGTGAAATCCCTCGCATCGAGAGGGACATATGCATACGGCTCGTATTTCTGTCCCTTCTTCATCACGTCGCCGCCGGCCTTCTTCGATTTGTAGGCTGCGCCGAGTGAGGCGGTAGAATCCTTCTTCGCTTTTTGCATCCTGCCCTTTTGCGCATCCTTCTCGGCCTTGGCTAGCTTGACGCTCTCGAACTTGCTCACTCGGCGACGCTTTGCTCCTTCCAGTCCAGGATTTTCATCGTCATCGGTGCCGTGCTCTTCTGCATCCTTTTTACGTTCGCCGAGCATTGGCATGCCATCACTTATCACAATTCTACCTTGACTATCAAATTGGAAATCGTCGGCCCCACCATCTTCGTCATCGTCACTGAAGTCCCTGCCCTGCATGTCCGCATCTGCAAAGTGGACACTTCGTGCCATTTTGGAGGCATCCATCATGTCCAGTATCTCCCCATTTAATTCTGCTTTTATGCGAGGACCATCGTTACCCTTAGCAATCTTGCTCGTCATGGCAGACCTTGCACCACCAAAAATGCTCTTGCTCTTGACGCTCCGGTCCACGGTCGAAAACTTTGCAGACTTCCCACTCATTGACGTCATTTTAGTAAAACCGGTTACACCCGTCATGAATGTCCTGCCGTCGTCCGAATCATCCTCGTCGGAATTCATCATGTCGTCAAAGTCATTATGAGAATCGGGCTGTCCATCCTGTACCCCCGTAGCCTTCCTGCGGGCTGCTCGCTCCGAAAGTTTTCGCATGTGTGTAATCAAGCGCGAGTGCTCGTCGGGAACCAGCGGTGCGATTGTGTCAAACCCATAAACTCTCACGAGCTTCTTAAGGATTATTTTGATCTTTGCTCTGAATCGGTCCTTCCCTTTATTGTACTTCATGATCCCACCAACAACCTCTGGCAGAAGGGGTTCAAGCTGATCTCGACTCATGGCAGCAACACACACCCTAACAAAGCTATACGAGGTGCGAGGTCAGAAGAGAAAATGAGCCAATTGAGTCAGAGAAAGTTACGAAAGTTCAGAAGTCATTGTCGCTCGTGATCTCTTACCCAATCACACTCTTGGTCACCTCCCTTGACGAATCATCGAATAGAACAGACACAGTCTGCATCAACGACGGTAGCAGTTCTTGTACTGTGTGGTCCTCCCTGGCATATTCAAACGCAAGTCGCGACAATGCCATCACAGCCGCGGAGCGCATGTGCGTTGTCTGCGCACCCAACGCAGACAAGACTATGCGGAAGTAATCGGTCATGTCGTCGCGTGCCACCGCCATTGCGAGGAGTAATTTGTAAGCCGCCTCGCGAGTTTTGGCGTTGGAGTCCTTCAAGCAAAGCAGTACCTCGCCCATTATCTTCGGTATGACTGCCATGTGAGTTTGGTTAGTTGAGTCGAATCCCTGGACTATATGCGTCATGCATTTGATCCTCATATTCCGCGCCGAGACTTGACACGTGATGATTGAGTCGACCACAAGTTCTGTCATTTCTCCGAGGCGTTCGTCCGAGGTAACAAACTCCTTGTGCCGTTCGCATATCTCCGCGAGCACTTTGTAGGCGCGCTTCTGAACCCGTGGATCATGCTCGTCGGTACGGACTAATGGGCGCACTGCACGGTAAAGGAGAGCGAGGCTGGAATCGTCGAGGGAGCCAGAAGCCACCAGTGCCTGGCCTAGACCGAGCATTGATGCCATGCGCATGGCCGTTGCATTGATGGCATCCTTATCCCCCACAGCTTCCGTTATCTCGGTAGTGGCCATTAGCAGACGCTGCACGACCTTTTTGAAGAGAGATTGGAGGAATCCGGGAGGGCAGACCTGCGCGAGCTGACCAATTGCGTCAGTGACAGCCTCGACGAGCTGCATGTTCTGTTGATTCTGGGATTGTGCCTCCTTCGATGACGATGCATCAACGTCCATTGCTTCGCCTGCTTCCTTTGAAGATGACTCATTCAACGTTTCTACTAATTTGAACAGCAAAGGTAGAATTTTGGTTGACACATTCGACAGCACACTGTAATCCTCTGCTGCGTCGGGGGAGGCTTTGGCTCGTTCCATTATGCCAATCGCAACGTTTTTGAGACCTCCGCATATAATTGGCTGATGACGGATAAGTGGAGACAAGGACCAATCAAAGTCGCGGTCAGAATTCACGTCCTCACACACAGAAGAAATACAAAACGCATGGCACTTACAACCAGCTTAGGATACCGTCCATGATCACCCAAGGCTTTCACCACGATCTTGGCAACGCTACCAAAATTTTCCTTCACATCCAACGGGTAAACGCAGAACATGGGAAATAACGACCAAAGCTCCACCACCCTCGCCTTCTGAATCGACGATTCGGCGGCGGTGCGATGCCCGTCCGCCGACGCAGCATCGCACTTCCGCGCGAGGTTGAGCACGTTCCCCTGGAAGAAGGAGAGGTGCGTTCTGGAAGTGATGTCATCCGCTGCAGCGTTTCTACTCCCGGTGCCAGCCGCAGACTGCTTCATCAACGGCAACAACCACGCTCTGTCCTCTCGGATCCCCCCTCCGGTAGTGGTGCTACTGCTAGACAGAGACTTCTTCTTCGTCACGACGCCGCCGCCGTCGCCATCCTCGTCAACGAAGTCCACCACGCCTAGGAACGATTCCACGCCCATCCCATGTATGATCGTGGACGTCGCATACTCCACCGCCGTCCTCGCGGCGCCGCCCCCCTTCGCGACATCGTCGTGCAGGCGCAGCAGCGAGAGCACGAGCGTTCGCACCCACGAGGACACTTGATCGCGAAACTCGGCGTCCGACGACGGCATTGGGGTAGCCTCCAAGAGGTGGCGGGCCAACGTCAGGGTGAACTTTGCGTACCCGCCCGACAATATCGATCCCCACGACGATCTGCATTGTATCTGAAGCGCCCGCTTCACTATCGGGATGCACAACGGCAGCGTCTCGAGCGACAAGCGATGGAGCGTGGCGCTCTTCGTCTCCCGCCGGTCGAGGTGCGACACGACGACAGGGATCACGCGCGAAACGAACTGGTTGAATGCGGAACCGCAAGCGTCGTAACGATCGCTACCGTCGTCGATTTCTCCTCCTCCCCCCCCTCCTCTTTCGGCGCCGACGCCTCCGCCGGAGGCCTCGCATATATTCAGCATGGAAGCGAGAACGTTCGGGATCAATTTCATCGCGAGCGATTTCGGGGCGGGGACATTGTCGCTTTGGTCCACGCCTTCGCCATTCTCGACGCTGCCATCCTTCCTCGCGTCGGCGGTCCCTCCCAACATTCTCTCCGTGCATGCCAACAGGCAGCGTCCGTAGACCGAACTGACGTCGTCGCCTCCGTTGTGCGAGTCGGGGCCGTTGGCGCCGCCGTTGGGGCGGTACTGCAGCAGGGACGCGAGACACCGGGCCGCGAATTTCGAAATTTCCTCGTCCCCCCTGACGCCGGCCGCCGACGCCGCCGCCGCCGGAGCGCAATCGTCACGCAACTCCTGCTCCCGCTCCGTCGCCTCCAGGCAGGACAGGAGGACCACGAGCATTTCCCTGACGACCTCCACGGAAGACGCCGTCTCGCCGCTGCCACCGCCGCCGCCGCCCCCCGCCAGCGTCGCGATGCAGATTTCGCCAAACCGCACGCGTATCCTGCCGTCGTCGGCGTACGGGAGGGAATTCGACAGGAACCGCAGCACGTGAGTCACCCTCGATGATGCCTCCTTCTTCGACTTACCCCCAGGCGTCGTGAGATTTGCGACGACGGCGTGGCAGTATTCCCAAAGGAAGTCGGCGACGGCCCTCCGCTGACGCTGTACCCTCCCCCTCGCGACTGCGACGATGCCGTCGTCATCGTTGGTCTCGATGTCGCCACCGAGGGACGAGGATGACGACGACGAGGCCACGACGACGATCTCCATCCCGCATCCCCATGCGGCCTTGCGCACCTTGGGCCTGTGGTCGTGGAACATGGGAACTATCGTGGCGTGCAGGAGCCTCGCCAGGTCCTTCTCGGCCACGCCCCCCCCGGGAGGCGCGACTAGGAGCAACGTCGTGGACACCCGTAGGACCTGCCGCAGCAGGGCGTTCGCGCCGGCGACTGCCGCCCCACCCTCCCCCTGTTGCGGCGACGACGACGAATGTTTGCCCCTCCTCTTCTTGCGCTGCGAGCCGTCTCCTCCGCCGCCAACTGCGGATGCCGCGGGGAGGGCGTATCCGAGGGCGACGAACAGCCTCAGCATGCGACTGATCGTGCCGAACTGGTGAGACAGCATCGCGCCGGAGTTGTTCGAGCGATGGGCCACGTAGGGCAGGACGCGGCGCAGGAGCTCGAGGACCGGCAGGGCGGTGCCCTCAATCTCTCGGGCGATGGATTCCGCCACCGCGTCGGTGGAAGGGGCGTGGGGATCGCCGTCGGCACCGCCACTACTACCGGAGGAGGAGGAGGATAGCGATTTCTGCCTCGCCTCGATGGACGTCTGGAGAGATGTCAGGGCCGCGATGACCACGACGAACATCTCGTTGGGCGTCACGGGAGCGTCGTCGCCGTCGTCCTCGCCGCGAAGACGACTACCGCGAGTGCCGCGCTGTTCCCTCGCCGTCTCCGCCAGCGCCGCGCAGCACGCGGCCTTGCGCACGCTCCGGGGGTCGGCGCTCACGCTTTGATAATCCTCCAGTAACCTCGCGAAGCCGGACGCGACCTCGTCGGGGGTGTCCGATACGGCGGGCGTGGAATATTCGGATAGGACGGAGGATCCCCCCTGCAGCAGTGGGCCGCCGAAACCACCGAACGAGGACGACGACAGTGAGGAGGTGGAGGTGTACATCGATCTCCCCCCTCCACCGCCGCGACTGCTGCTCCTCCCGCCTCTGCTGCTTGCCATGGATCGGGCGGCCATCGTTGGAGTCGTCGCGTGGGAGGAGGAGGCGTTGCTTCCCGATCGAGAGCGTCCCATGTATGATGTTGTGCACTCAATTATGTGAATTTTGTTCTTTTTTTGTGCGAGTTTTTGTGTGGATTCCAGAGGGCCAGACAGACGGACTGAAATACTTGAACGGTGGAATTCTTAATTGCCAAATCGCGGCCAAACCATGTTCTGGGCAATTTTGGAATGTTGTTGACAACAATCATCCCATCTGGTACAACAATGCCGGACTTTCCAGTGCACCATTCCACAGGAAATTGGAGGCCGATCATCCGTGAGACAGATTCAGATTCTTCTTCAGTTTCTTCTTCCTCCAAGAATGTGTCTCCAAAGGGTGTCAAGTTCAACGAGGAACGCACCTACTCCCATCCCGGATCGTTTTGCCAACCTTTGGAGATAACGATGCAAAGAGTGGTCAAATACATTCTTAGACAGGGAACTATTTGTCAAGGATCTTCCTGGATGGTGCAAATATCACGGCAAGAGTGGAGTATATGCCCACGATAGAATACGTCCAGCGATTCGTCAGAAGATTCCGGCACAATGTCAAGGTCTCAATGATGCAGCCCCGAAACTGAGAAAGACTGCATATCTAAGACTGTCTAACCTAAAACGTACACTTTTACATTTGGCGGGACCTCGAAACGGACGAAAAGTTTTGGCGAGGAGTCGATGTTCCCCAACCAATACGACAGTCAAAAAAAGATATATGTGTTATGTGTCAAGTAGCTTTCCGACACGAAATAAGATGAGCAACTGAATGGTATTATTTATTTTTGCCTAAATTCAATCTCTGCGAAGATTTTCATATCTCGCCAAACGAGTTTTTTGTTCCCGCCAAATGTAAAAGTGTACGTTTTAGATTTATCAGTCTTATTTGTGGTACCTAGTCGACACGAAAAAAAGATAGGTATCTATGATATGGGGGGAGAAGAAGATTTCCATCGAGGGAGGAGGAAGACGGACAGACGGGAACACTACCAACTCCGCAGATTGAAAAAATTTATTGATATTATTCTCCGCAACCGCGACTATCGAGTACTTCTTGGTCATTATTTTTCCATTTCATTCATTCCCCACCTTTCCCCACGCGCAGTCCACGACATTCATCGCCCACGTCCGGCAACAAGGTGCGCACTATGTCCCTCTCCTCCTCCTCATCCCCCGGCGGCGGCCTGGGTGGTGGTGGTCCCTCCTCCTCCTCCTCCGCGTCCCTCTCGGCCCACTCGGACGTGCTATCGGCATCCACGCCCGACACCCCCTCGTCCCTCCGTGCTTTGATCGAGGAGATCAAAAGGCGGGGTCGGATGTGCGTCTCGTCCGGCGACCTGCGCAGCGCGGATGCTCTGTACGGGAAGGGCATCGACGTCCTCCTCCTCCGATCGTCCTCCACTTCTTCGTCCGTCGGCGACGGCGACGGAGGCGCGGCGACGACGACGACGACGGCGACGACGACGGCGGCGACGACGGCGGCGACGACGGCGAGGGCCGCGGACCTGGCGATGCTCCGATCGAATCGCTCCCTCGTCCGACTGCGCATGGGTAGATCCGCCGAGGCGCTCGAGGACGCGACGCTCGCGTGCGCCGACGATCCGACCTACGTCAAGGCCCATTGGAGACGTGGACAGGCGGCATCGAGATGCGGGGACGCCGACGAGGCGCTGGACGCGTTCGAGAGGGCGCTGATGCTCGAGCCGGACAACGGGGCGCTCCGAAAGGAGGTGGACGTCGCCAGGGAGAGGAAGGCGAGGGAGGAGGAGGAGCTCACGATGGCCGCATCCGTCGCCGCGTCCGCCGCCGCGGAGGAGGGGGGGGGGGGCGGAGGAGATGCGGAAACGAAGGACGACGGGAGGGTAGGGACGGGAGATGCGACGACGACGGCGCCCCCCAAGCAGCAACAACGGCGGCAGGATCCCACTCCCCCTTCGTCGTCGTCGACGTCGAAGGAGGAGGAGCAGCAGGCGGTCGCAGTCGACGAGTCGTCCTTCACGTCCTCAGACCACGTGCGGGGGTACAAGATACGCTCGGACGGGACGAAGACGTCCTTCTTCGATCGCGAGATAAGCGACGACGCCAGGAGGTTGATCGGGGACATCGCGCCCAAAAAGCTCGACGGCGTCGACCGCGGCGGGGGGGGGGCGCCCGCGCCGACGGCGGCCGTCGCGGAGGGCGCCTCCGCCTGGAACAAGGCGGGCACGTGGGAGGAGCGCGACGTGACGCCCTGGGCCAGGGAGACGCTCTCGGCCTCCCTCCTCGGCGCGTCGTACGTCCTACCCGGCGGGTCGCCGTCGCCCGGCGCGGTCGCGTCGATAGTCGAGGTAGTCGGGCTCGACGGCAACGCGTCGCACGCTTCCGTGCGGGGGAAGAAGAAGTACATTTACGAATTCTCCATCTCGGTGCGATGGGAGCTCGCGCTGCCGTCGTCGTCGTCGTCCTCGTCGTCGTCATTGTGCGGAGTTGACGGGAACGAAATGGTGCGCTGTCGCGGCGAGATGACCTTCCCGGACGTGGACGGGACCGTGGAACCGGGGGAGGGGTACGACGTATCGAATTACAGCGTCGACGGAACGACGTGCCCCCCCGGGATCGGGCCCGTTTTGGATAGATTCGTCAAGGACGGGGGATTGCGGGACGAGTTGCACGGTGCCATCGACGGTTGGGTGACGTTGTTCCGCGCCACGTACTGACGACGTCCTCGCCCTGTGTTTCGGGGGGGGGAGGTGGTATCTCTACATTAATACGACTTGGGGGTGGGAGAAGGCGGGGGAGGGGCGGGGGAGGGGCGGGGGGGGGGGGGCGATATCGGTTCCGATGAGTAGACTTCGATCCCGAGGATCGGTCCGACATGTTTGTTTTACTTCTTATGCAGTCTAAAATTAATTGCCCGCCGACACACGCGGGGTGTCACGTCTTTTACAATTATCTAGAGAGAAAATGATATACAGCCAAACGAGATCGACAGGGGGATTCCCCTGCAGAGATCCTTTAGTTATTGTTTCATGATGTAAGGGTTGATAGCGAATGGAATTGAAGGCCTCGTCGACAATGCAACGCTGAAAATACCTACCATTCCCGTTTGGCACGCGATACAACGCATTGTTCGATGGCAGGGAATAGTTGCCGCTTTTGCGGGACAAATCCAAACTGATAATTGGAGAAACCTGATCTACATTCTCTCGCTTATCAGATGTGATCAAGCACGAACATGTTAGGAAGAGAAACAACTCGTTTACTACCCATATGATGATGTCAAAATAATGGAGTCGCAATGCCCGCTTAACCCAGATGAACAAAGTGATTCTGGGTGAGGCATATTGTTACAACATGATGATCTGATAGGATACTCAATTCAGTATGATACTGACTTGAGTATGTGTGCGGTTGTCGTCGTCGATGCCGTCGCCATGTGGAAAAGGATTGCATCAATATCCTGATATGAAACTCTATTGGTATGCAATGAATCTATCGTGGTCGTGAAATAATCACGCTCTCTCTTGAGCTCAT
>JALLOS010000777.1:0-10237 GCA_036939435.1 Stephanodiscus minutulus
TGGTTTGAGACGCGCGTCGGATCCCTCCCCGACGCGCTGGGGCATGCAACACCTTTAAAGAGCCTGCCGGGGGCATGTGGGGTATTTTAAACGAGAGAACAAGGAGGCGGGGTGTCATAAAGACGAGAGGCGGAGGCGGAGGCGGATGCGGAGCGACAAGATGCAACGCAGCAGGGTGGGAGTAGGAGAGTGAGGTTGAGGGAATTCAGGGGGGTGGCCCCCAAATCTGTATATGGGGGGCTGGCCCCCACAATCACCTGACCATGGTGATAATCCTCCCCCCTTGAGAGGGCCCGCAAGTTTGTGGTGGTTTTGGAACATTGGAATAAGAGTGGGTTATAAAATTGTGTAACTTTCAGAAATTTTCATTTGTTAAGTTTTGGGCACAGTACTTCTGCTAATCACGCTCAGGCATTCATTTGTACACATACTTCTGATACTGCTAATCACACCCAGGCATCTACTCTTTCCAAACATTCTTGACAAGATTCTTGTGCTAACCAAACTCTCACTCTCACACTCCATCTCAACTCATCACAAACTCCATTCATACCGTCATCAATGAACCTGCAATAACTCCAGCAGTAGCGAGGGGGGGGGGCTATGTTCCGCAGGACTCGATAGTCCTTAGTATGGAAAACGGTCCTCTCCACCTGGAGCTCAAGTTAACACACATATACCTTATACCTTACCCTTGAGGGCCTGACAAGAAGCATTGTGAAGATGCTTCAGATTCTGACCAGCCCTGAATAGAACGACCCCCTTCTCATTGGAGAGAGAGAGTTCCTCTCCTTGGTTAGCATCGAATGTTTGAATGGCGAGGCAGTGCGTTCAAGGTCTATTGAGCCAACACACTTTATCGAGAGTAGAGAGTAGGGACTTCCCAATCTGTTGGTACATTTGAGAAAAACGGACATACGTTTCAAAGAAACGAAAGCGCTCATCCATATATTTTCGTACTTCTCAAACCATTCCACAACATGGTCAAGAGTGAATCTCTGCAACGCTTCTCATTTTCCTCATGAGAGCCATTCTCTGGAATCTGCCAGTTCCATAGACCTTGCCACATATTGGTGTGAGTATGGAACTCCTATCAATTGCATGAAAAAGTTAGAAGTGAGACAGACTTGTTAATAAGCAGCAAGCTCAGTACTTATCAGTCTTACCTCAATCTCAAACATGAGATCTCTTCATCTTTAGATGGATGTGGACAAAGTGAGCAATCACCTCTGTAGCAAGATCCCAAACAAGCTTGTTATCCATGATGATTGACACAATTGACACACTTCATCACACAATAGACCCATCTTTTTGTTTTATTGCTGAGATAAATTAGTCAAGCAGGAGACGTGATGCTTCTCAAAGGTGGACCTTCTTTCATTTCATGCAACACCAATAATCAACACAATTTTGCCTTAACAGGAATACACCTATTTGGGTTTGAGCAGGAACATGAGTGTTTTACTAGTATGGTAGGAATAATAAAAGAATTACTTGACAGCTGATCCAACTCCCCCCCCAAACATCATCACCATGGTGTGCCGTTTGCCTATGGCATAGACTCGATGGATATCCCTGCTTTGATGCACGGACAAGGGCGCTGTCGCGGTGTTTTATAATATGCGATAAAATAACAGCGTAATTAATTTACTGCTACAGCTACTTGTGATTTTGACAAATTGCTCCCCCGCCGTTGCAAATGGCTGCTGAAACGGCATCCATCATTGACGGTGGGTGCCCAGCAAACAATATGAATATTCTAACAACATAGTAACGAACAACGCTACGTCTTGGTTTAGTTTAAATTAATTATTACTATGCTTTTTAGCTACTGTTTTGGGTGGCAACAAAATTGGCAATGACAAAAATGAAGGCAATTGCTGGTGATTTCGATTGCCATGGCAATTCAGCAGTACGACGCGGGGCAAATTGCCCGGTGGAGCACATCCAGGGCTTCACTCGAAGCCACTGGATGCCACCATCATACGAGTGCACCGCCATGGTTGACGAATTCATTGCTAGTAACTAAGGTGGTCGCACATCTGCAACCATATGGGTATTCTTGTTACTAATGTCACCAGTGATAGACACCAAGCCTCCCACTTAAACTTAATTGACTATATGCTGACCAAAATATGAGTTCTTTCTCACTTGTTTGCGGTCTGGTCACTGCATTCTTGATGGCGTGCATGGGAATACTGCCACAGCAAGAATGCCGGGACACCATTTATTGGAATGTTTACATTACTATTGCATGCGTGTTTGGGTTAGGCACTGTGCAATGACCAAGTCATTGAAAAAAGCTTGTGTTAGTAATCTTCAATATCTTTTATTAGGGACTTGCAACGGTCATTGCGTATGGATTGGTCTACCTAGTGCGCTGGGTATTGGCAATGCAAACATCTATGGGTGGATTTATCTTGTGACATTTTTGATTAGCAACACTGCATCAAACAACGCTGCAGCAGCGTTGATTTTCCTCATTGGTGAGTACTAATTTTGAGAATTGTGTCAAGTGTTCCAACACTTTTCTCAACCATTCACCTCACAAATCATGATACACCCATGCAATGCAGGAGTCAATGCTGCAGTAAAATCAGGTGCAGATGCACGTTCAATGTCTTACAGCATTACGCTTGCTGCATCTTCAAGTTTTATATTGCCATTCAGTTAATCAAAATTATTGATTTTTCCACCATGTTTGCTTGAATTGTGCAAGGTGTTCAATTGCGTTACATTACTAAAATGACTACATTGCTTCTTGTCTATTTCCAAGGTCGTTATAAAGTCAAAGTTTTGTGTTCATGTGCACTCCCACACAAGGTAACTTGCAAAACTTGTTTAATTTTCCTCTTGCAATCATCCTTCTCACCATGTACATTTTCTCTGGATCACTTAGTGATTTTGTGGATTATCACTGTTTCAATACTCTCCAATACTATGACACCATGGTGAGTGCCTTGTCTGTGGTCATTGGGGTGTTTGTTTTGGTTTCCTTAGATTTGTCTTCCTGTCTTTAGAAAAGTCACATATGAAAAAAACAAAGGATGCAGCACGAGACAGACGTGGAGTGTAGTATGTGGTGGTGTGTGACAAACTCACATGACAGCTTGGAGTCTAGCAATGGCCATGAAGCAAGACAAACACACAACATGCAGATGGAAGATTTTTTTATTCCTTTATGCTACACTTAATGCTACGAAATATTAATCTGAGGGAGCATTGCAAATCCTACATGTTCATACTCCTAATGATCGATCATCAGTTGAAGAGTTCTTCCCATGGATTTTCCTTGTCCACCTGGTAGTAGGGGAGAGATGGCATGGTAAATTAACAGAAATACCTGCTGTAAATTGCTTTGAATCGCGCACCGGGGCTAATGTCAAAAAGTACGACACCTTCAGCAACTACGGTGTGGAGTCACTGTTTGTCAACAAATACAGTGTAACCCTAAAAATCTTGTGACTTATTTTGTCTCTCATAGCGCAGTGCCATTTCCGGGAGACAACATGACAGAAGAAATGTGATAGTCAATGTGCTGTTGTCATGGCTTGAACATGGTCACTTATAACATTGTCGAGCATCCTTGGGATATTTTGAGGCACATGAGAAAACAAATAGTGGGATAGGATTCATTCTTTGAAACTTAAGGATTTTACTCAAACCTAGTGTTATTTAGTTACTGGTTTCTCCCATAGAGATCTGCAATAACCGAATAGTACCAGAGTGTAAAACATGCAATCAACGGCGCGATCCAAGTTTTCTACTCCGACTGATGCCCGACTTAATGCCTGTAGCCTCTCCCCCATACACATGCCCTTCATCTGTACGAATTTCTCGCACAGCTCCCTTTCTACGAATGAGAGCCTTGCGATAATCTTCACGTTTCTTCACACGGGGATTGCGATTAATTTTGGGCTTGTGTGGAACAAGACCGCGATTCTTCAAAATTACGCGGCCGATGGCACGCTCACCTGCGATAAGTCAGCCAAGACTCAGGTGAGACCATGCAAGCACAAAAACTATTACAATGACATTACAAAAGGAAACGCACCATCAACCTCGACGTCCAGTCTAGGATACTTTGGAGCAACTGCATATATTTGTTTCTTGGTCTCTTTCTTGGCTTTGCTCTTTGACTTTATCGCCTGGTAGAAATCATCCTCATCGCTATCGCGAAGGCCTTCATCGTCCTCGTCGTCGTCATCATCATCAGAACCTTTCCCAAGTTCCTCCTCCATCATTGCCAGGCCTCGCTGCAATTTATCGTACTCTTCTTCTTCGTCATCGTCTCTTGCCGACTTCTTGTTTCTCTTCTCATTGGATGAGGCAGATTTTTGCACAATCGAGTTCATCGTCGATGCCAATTTACGACTGGCTGTCAGTGTCTTGTCGGTTATTTCATCGTTCTCGTCACCGAATTCAGATGAAGTTGGTGCAAGGCGCCGCTTTCGATTATTGGTGAGTTTTTTCATATCATGGACAATATCTTGATTTCGCAACGCAAACTTGGCTTCCGTTATGATGTGCCGTTGGATGGCTTCTTGTGTCTCGTGTTCTTCATCGCTTTCAGAGGACGATTGTTCGCCATGGTCATTTGCTTCGTCATCGGAAGCAAGCTGATTGGAATCATCATCTGCATCAATTTGATTATCGTCTGCTGCTGCAGAAGATTGATCCCCATCATCATCATCGCCGATATCACTGTCATCACTTGAGAACAAATCTTCGCCAGCCATTAGTGCTGCTGCCTTCACCAAACTATTTATTTGATCCTTCAGTCCGGGTGTCTTCTCCTCCACGCCTTCTTGAAGTTTGTCCGTCAGGACCGACAATTGGTTCAGACGACGCATTACTGGATGATTACGAATGTCATCACTAGCATCCGCCTCCATTACGAGTGGCACGTCAGTATCATCCTTCTTTGTAGATGCTTGATCTGACTTGAGTAGAAGGTAAAGTGACAGATTCAATGCCTTGGATGCTTGAAGCATAGACTTGGTAATGAGATATTGAAGACCAGCTGGGGTAGCCCCAACAGCCTTTTGCGACAGTCAGTAGAGCATTGAAAGTGTGAGTGCAAGCAAGAAAATAACAAACTGAGAAATGTGGGAGCCATACAAGCGAATGGTAGCCTTTTTAGAAAAGAGCTCATCCGTAGGTTAAACATAGATCCCTCTATGGTTCAATATTGCACTGCGTTTCTGCCAAAACATCAATCACAACATTTCAATGTGTGTCTTGTTCTAGTCTATCATATTGAGTGCGCTCATTCAAACAAAGTCACGTCTCTTGCACAAACGAATCGATGTGAGCTCATTTACCTCCATTTCTTTTGCACACTTATTAACGCCATTTTTCAACAAGGCACCCGCCGCTACCAGCGTCGTATCACTCAGTTCCAACACCGAATCAGAAAAGTGCTGTACCAGTGGCAAGAGCTCTGGATGATTAGTCTTGAGCAGCTTCATCTTTTCTTTCTCGGATAATTGGGATAGTTGTTTGGGGCTTCTGCTTGATTTGATGATTTCCATGGTACCTTCGTCCGTCGACTTTTTCTTCTTTGGTTTCGGTTCTTCAACTTCGCTCCCATTCTCGTTCGTGCCCAGCATAAAGTCTTCATCGTCCATATCATCTAATTGAGCTTTCTCCACCTCTCGCGCCGCCTCTTCCTCAAGGTAGGCATCTTCGACGTCCTGCCCAATTTCTAAATCGGCTGTGTCTCCGTGATAATAAGAGTGTTTCTTGTCCCCCCAGTTCAACAGCTTATTTGATTTGGCTCCGTAAGCTTCGTCGTCGTCGGAATCAGAAACGTCTACGTCCGAGTCGGAGGAGGCTGCGTAGGGTTTCTTCGCACGTTGTGCCACCGTCTCGTCTTCGTCTTCCTCTTCACTGTCGCCATCGTCATCCTCGCTGCTGCCACCAACCCCCAGGTCGAAGACCCCCTCCTGATGTTTGGTGATGCCATCGTCCTCGCTGCTGCTGTCGCCCCCCTCGTCGTCGTCCACGTCCAATTTCAAATAATTCTCCTCCTCCTTCCGATTGTGATAGCGCTCGACCTCGTTGTACATTGGATCATCGTCGCCCGAGTCATCGCGATTGCTTCGTGACGATTCCAGGGCCTTGGGTGCACCTCCTGTTTTCGCGGAGTGGCGAGATCGTCTGCCCATGATGATAATATGATGGGATGTGCCAGGCTGACGGTCGGTGGTCAGTAAATAATATTTATGGTGATCATTTTTAGTTGTGTTTGCTTGGTTTGAGTGGTGGAACCTCAGAAAAGGTGGGTTGGGCGGACAGACGGACGTGTCCCTTTGTTGAAAAATATCATCAGCTTGGTCATTGGTACGTATGGTAACTGGGACCATGACTGCCGCCAAACGCAAAGAGAACAAAACGTCCACAGCATCGCACGCTCCCTTCTCCGTGTCCACAATTAGGCTGGCCCTATTTGTTATAACTGCTTTCATTTTTGGCCTCGCGGTTTGCTCGGCGTTCTTCCTGTGGCAGACGAACAAAAATGATCCGGTGTGGGCGACGCCGAACAATCACCGGAGTGCCCCCCTTTCGCCACATCTCCTCACCGGTCAAGTGTCTGCAGACGGATCATCGCCAGAAAATAATAGCGCGTCAACTCATTCTCTTCCGTCGTCTTCAATATTAGATGGCCTCCGAGTACTGGTCACCATCGCCTCTTACGATTTCATGCAGATGTCGCATCTGGAAGAAGTGCTCGATGGATTTCAGGATTTGTGTTACGCTGGATCAAAGGTCGATATTGTGGTCTACACAACAGTATTGGTGAGTGCCGTCTTTTTCGCATAGTCTTCAAAGGGGTCTTCAAATCCGTGCAGTGCAATCTGATTGGAATTCACACACTGGAATGTTGTCACGGTTTTCAATGTTTAATGAAGTATCCCGTAGCCTTAATAGACATGCTCAACGATCGAATGAGATGCAACAACCCGTCACCCAATGCAGGACTCACAATGACCTTGATGCTCAAGCCTTCAAGCGTGAGATTGCATTTGGTGGATTTTCATCGAGAATTGTTTTATGATCGGATAGATCAGTATGATGTGTTTGTGTACACTGAGGTGAGTCCTATCTTCAACATTCATGAGATATACATTGTAACTTCATTTACCATAGTCTCGACAATTTTCAATTCGTCATTCCAAATAGGACGATGTACGCGTCTCTCCGAAAACCGTAGCGGCTTATCTTCATGAAACGAATCGAGTCATTAGCATTGTAGGTCAAAAACGCTCCACTGATTTCAACGTTGGCATTGTTCGATACGAGTACGATTTCCCGGAGAATGTGGTGATGACCGATAAAACGCGTCATGCCAGTGTTAATGTCACCCGGGTCTATTGGGAACACCTCGGAAGGCCTGTCTTTGAGAAGTCTGTGGACAAAGTTGAGGATGACGCGTTGTCTCCATATTATGTTTCAATGCACCACCCGCACCAGGGATTGTACCTCGTCACTCCCGCTTTGTTGAAATCATGGAAAGATCGTCCCAAATGTCGATTCAATGAGATCAGAAATCGTCCATCTCATCCTAATAATCCAAGTCAGCCAACAGAAGGGACACAGCGTGTTTGGATGTCATCCCAAATGATGTACGGGAAGAGGCACTGCGGAATAATACAGTTACTTCCAGTGGAGAACTTTGGCCAATTGACAGTGTTGCATCTTCCCAATAAGAATTATCGAAGGGTTGGAAAGCAAGGTCGGTTGGGAGGTAGTGACAATGCACCCAAAAATCAATTTAGCGACGGAACAGAGGTATTCCAACCTTCGCATCCAGATTTATTGAAGGCTTTGGAGCTGCACATTGAGTTGAAGAGGCAATTTCCACACTTACAATCATCAAACATTAGAGGAAATCCAATCAGATACACTGGACTCAGACTGGTGGATACTGATATAAAATTACACAAAATGGCCCCGAACCATCGAAATGCTTGTGAAAAAATATTGGAGGCATACAAGATGTATGTAGACCGAGGCGGGTATATGATAGATTCTGATATGGACATCGACATTGATGATTGGCGGACTTCGAGCTCTTTATGAAAGCTTCAATCGGTCATCAGTAGGGCTTTTATTTCGCTGTGGCAGGTGCAATGTTTCGTTGATCCTTGCTTCGGGAGCCTAAAAATTAATGAAACCGCATTCTTACACAATTCAATATCCCCAACTGCACCACTTTGTTCCCTATTGTGACGTGTTACTTGGATGCTAATGGACAGACCTGTGGTTTCACATTGATACATGGCAACAGCAAGCACAAATAGATGCCGGTCCCACCGTTGAGGACAACAGAAGCTTGACATCCAAAGAGAAGATTGTCTAATTGGTCTTAAGTGCTAGCAGAGAATATTCAACAGCTGGTAGAAACTAAACTGGAGACTAAAGCTGCATGCAGAAATTGACACTACTTGGCGAGGTGTTCCACAGAGAGTCGATCAGTGACAGCTATGACGACTATTGACCCAGAGCTGAGGAACTACGACACCTTTTTAATCGCCCTCTCTTCGCCAATTTCGTACCACTCAGTCGCGTCGGCCAAGCCTTCCATCTTCGCCAGAAATGTATCCAGGGAGAAAAAATATCCTCATCTCGTGAACGACGTCGGCATGTTAGTGCTGTAAAATGTCAGCAATAAATGCCGATGATGATGATGACGACGATGATACAAGAATCAGAAAATTCTGTTCAGCAAAATCATGGCCGTGCGACCTTCCTCGCTCTGAAACATGAGTCCTCCATTATGTCCGACACCCTTCACGACGATGCGGCGATGAACTCGCACCTCCCGGCCCTCGGCGTGCGCGGGACGAAATCCGGCCTTCGCTCGGTCCCGGGCATTATTATTCATCCGCGGCCCCCTCCCGTCCTCCTCCTCGTCCGCCACATCGTCGCCCCGACGACGACGATCTCGCGATAATACCTCGTTCCCGCGAACTTGGAGGGAGGCGTGATACCGCTCGCACCGTTCCCCCCTCGACGGGCCCTGGTATCCGTCCCCGTTGCTTATTTGGTCCTGCAACATGTCCGTATCTCGTTCCCCGCTCAGGTAAACGACGTCGCGAGCGGCGTATCGGCAGAACAATGCGTCCTCTGCGTCATTGCCATCCCCGCTATCGCGGCTGAGGCGGCCACCGCGATGATAGCGCGTCGTCATCAGCCTCTCGAGGTTCCTCACGACGTACGGCGCGGGCAAATCCGGATTGTCCTCGAGGCCCCACATGTAACGATTGTAATTCCTACATTCCTCGAACTCGGATTTCGTCGGATGTCGGAATACCAAGCCGTTGAACGACGACGACGACGACGACGACGAGAGCGAGAGCGAAGGCGCGCGTCCTCCTCCTCCCCCTCCCCCTCCTCCTTCGTCCCACGACGAAATCCCGTCGTCGTCGTCCGTCTTGGCGGATGATGCCGCGGAGGCGGGGAGGTATCGCCTCCCGTCCATGTAGGTGTACGACCTGGGATTGGCCGACACGACGCGTACGGACGGGAGGAGGGGCGGACCCTCCGCGGCCTCCTCGCCGTCGTCGTCGGCGTCGGCGTCGCCGAAACACCAGCTCCCCGAGGTCAACGCCCAGCGGTGGACGAGCTGCCCCCCCGCCGAATGCCCGACCACCGATATCCTCTCGAGGTTCGGGTACATCGTCCTGTCGCACAATGTCTCGATCAAGATGTCCATGGCCGCGTACGAGCTGATCGTAGTGCGCGCCGTCGTCTCGGCGGTGGTGGCATCATCGGTTCCACCGCCGCCTCCTCCTCCCTCGATCGTCGGGGCCGCGATGATCGACTCGGCCCCGTACCGGAAGGAGTGCTCTATCCCCAAGGGACCGTGGGGATCGTCCACCCACCGCAGGTACGGCGGGGAGGAGGGGGGGGGGTCCGCCGCCGGGGCCGGAGGGGGGCAGACGACGACGACGGCGTCATCGGCGGGGGAGAGGAACCATGGCGCGATGATCAGTATCTCGCCTCCGGCACCCCCGATCGAATTCGCCACCGCGGTCGTCCTCTCGTCGTCGTCGTCGTCGTCGTCGTCGTGTTCGCCGTCGCATTCGTCGTCGTCGTCGACGTCGTCGTCGTCGTCGACGTCGTCGTCGTCGTCGACGTCGTCGTCGTTGTCGTTGTCGTCGTCGTCGTCGTCGTCGTCGTCGTCATCGTCGTCGTCGTCGTCATCGTCGTCGTCGTCGTCGTCGTCGTC